>PVHX01009825.1:0-73301 GCA_004024805.1 Geosciurus inauris
TTTAAACTGGGGATTGAACTCAGGGATACTCAACCACTGAGCCACATCCCCAGTCCTATTTTGTGTTGTTTTTTTTTAAATATTTTTTTTAGTTGTTGATGGATCTTTATTTTATTCATTTATTGTTTGTATGTGGTGCTGAGGATTGAACCCAGTGCTTCACACATGCTAGGCAAGCACTCTACCACTGAGCTACAGCCCCAGCCCCTATTTTGTGTTTCAGGTAGAGACAGGGTCTCACTGAGTAGCTAAGCGCCTCGCCATTGCTGAGGCTGGCTTTGAACACGAGATCCTCCTATCTCAGCCTCCCAAAGTGGTGGGATTACAGTCATGAGCCACCGCGCCCGGCTCTTTTATATTCTTTTTTTCTTTATATTTTTTTTTTAGTTGTAGATGGACATAATATCTTTATTTATTTTTATGTGGTGCTTGAGGATCGGACCCAGTGCCTCGCACATGCAAGGCAAGCGCTGTACCGATGAGCCACAATCCCAGCCCTCTTTTATATTCTTTTTTTTTTTTTTTAATATTTTTTTAGTTGTAGATGGACACAAATATCTTTATTTTATTTATTTATTTTTATGTGGTGCTGAGGATCAAACCCAGTACCTCACACATGCGAGGCAAGTGCTCTACCACTGAACTCCAATCCCAGCCCCCCTCTTTTATATTCTTAATGACTTTCTAACTACTGCTTCCACCAATGACTGAGAAAGAATCATTGCAATCTCCAACTATAACTGTGTGTCTTTTTCTCTGTTCAGCTGTCTAACTTTTTGCTTTCTCTGTTTGAATGCTCTTTAAAGAGGTGCACATATATGGAATGTTATGTCCTTCTGATGAATCCCTTTATCATTATGAAATATCCATTTAAGTCTGTTAAAGTAACTTTTTCTGATGGCTACTTTTACCAATATTAAATGTTTTACCAATATTATACAGTGACTTGGGCTTTCTTTTGATTAGTATTTACAAGGTGATGTCTTCCTCACTTTTTTTTTTTTAAATTGTCAATAGACCTTTATTTTATTTATTTACATGTGGTGCTGAGAATTGAACCCAGTGCCTCACACATGCTAGGCAAATGCTCAACCACTGAGCCACAACCGCAGCCCCACTAATTTTTTTTTTTTTAATTTTTTTAGTTGTAGATGGACATAATACCTTCATTTTATTTATATGTGATGCTAAGGATAGAACCCAGTGCCTCACATGTGGTAAGCGAACACTATCACTGAGCTGCAACCCCAGCCCTACTTCTTATTCTGTTACTTTGTGTCTTTTAGTTGCACTGAATTTCCTATGGTCAATATCTTATCCTTGATTTGGTAATCCAACTGGGCAATTTTTGCTCTTAGATTATTAAAATCACTTTTTTTTGGTGGTAGTGGTGCTGAGGACTGAACCCAGGACCTTGTATACGGCAGACAAGCATTCTACCACTGAGCCACAATACCAGCCCAGAATCACTTTTTTTTAAAAATTATCATCATTATTGCTAGGGTCAGATGTGAACATACAAGCTTATTTTATTAAAGTTCTACTCTTTTTCCGTGTGTGGTGGCGCACGCTTATAATCTCAGCACTTTGGGAGGCTGAGGCAGGAGAATCGTGAGTTCAAAGCCAGCCTCAGCAATGGAGAGATGCTAAGCAACTCAGTGAGACCCTGTCTCTAAATAAAACACAGAATAAACTGGGCATGGTGGCTCACGCTTGTAATCCCAGCACTTTGGGAGGCTGAGACAGGAGAATCGTGAGTTCAAAGCCAGCCTCAGCAACGGCGAGGCTGCTAAGCAACTCAGTGAGACCCTCTCTCTACATAAAACACAAAATATGTGACTCAGTGGTTGAGTATCCCCGAGTTCAATCCCTGGTACCAAAAAATAAAAATTAAAAGATAAAAATAAAATACAGAATAGGGCTGGAGATGTGGCTCAGTGGTCAAGTGCCCCTGAGTTCAATCCCTAGTACCCCCCGCCACAAAATATGCTCTTCCAATCAGTTCCCTGTATTCTCCTTCTCCCTTCCTTCTTATAGAATAAGATTTCTTTTTTTTAATTGTTTTTTTACCTCCATTATTTCCTTATTATTTGTACTTTCTTTTTTGGTAGCAGGAATTGAACTCAGGGGCACTCGACCACTGAGCCACATCCCCAGCCCTCTTTTGTGTTTTATTTAGAGACAGGGTCTCACTGAGTTGCTTAGCGCCTCGCCATTGCTGAGGCTGGCTTTGAACTCGTGATTCTCCTGCCTCAGCCTTCCAAAGTGCTGGGATTACAGGCATGAGCCACCGTACCTGCCTATGATTCTTTAAATATATTCCAGTTCTCTGTTCAAATTCTCCATTTCCCCATGTGTACTGTTCATGGTTATTTTAAAGTATCTATCTGCTAACCATGAGGAAAAAAGGGAGACTGTTGTTTTATAAAATGCCATCAGATTTCCGTAGAAAGCTCATTTCCTTACTCCACAGAAGGTAGATTTCATTTCTTATGGAAAACAACGCATCTTAGAAGGAGAGAAAGGACATCCTGGGTTGTAGTTGTATGTATTTACAAAAAAAATCTCTTACCTTTGCTAATGTTTTCTTGGAGTAGATGTCAGTACGAAGACCAAAGTTCTGCAAATCAATTGGTTTTTCCTTGTTCTTCTCAGGAAAATTTAACATCTGCTGAGCAGCAGGTACCTATTGAGTCAGATAAATGATAAATTATTATAATAACCTATTCAAAGTGAAGGGGATAAAGGTTTTTTAAGAATCACTTAACACTGGCACTTACATCATTCCTAGTGAATATTCTACAAAACAAGAAAAACAAACAAGAACACACACAAAAAACCCCCAACCAAAATACTGAAATCTCCACATTCCACTTCTAATAAAATTCAATCTAAGAAACTTTGGGGGAGGGGGAGCATTTCTGTCTGGGCTCTGTGGTGTCCACCTGTAATCCCAGAAACTCAGCAGACGAAAGCAAGGGGATGGCAAGTTCAAGGCCAGTCTGAACAACTTAGCAAGACCCTCAGAATTTTGCCTTTTATTTTTTTCCCTGAAAGACAACAGATTTTTTGTTTTTAAATATGCTCTAGTTCACAATGGAGGGATATTTGTAGCTTAGGTTTATATTATCCCATCCTAATGCTTATTTACAATTTGTTTAGCATAATATTTTCAACATGTGTATGTGTTCACTTTTCAAATATCTGATCAACTTCTGAGTATTTTTAAATTCACATTATTGGGACACGAGTTGAATGAAAGAGAAGTTGTTTTGGGTTATCTGCTTACTAGTGTCTGATGGCAGAAGGATAAAGGGATTAGTTAAAATACGAATGGAAATCTATCATTTGAAAGAATAAAGCAAATAGTCTTGGAATTGGTGACACATCATTACCTTGAATACTAAATGTTTTCTCTCTCTCTCTTTTTTTTTGGTGGTGGTGGTACTAGAGATTGAGCTCAGTAACATTTTACCACTGAGCGATATACCCAGTCCTTTTAATTTTTAAAATTTTGAGACAGGGCCTTACTAAGTCTTACTTACTTGCCCAGATTGGCACTCTCCTTGATGATCCTCCTGTATCAATCTTATGAGTCACTGTATGTCATGATGCCCAGTAAACACTATATATTCTTGACAGATGTGAATATTTATAATAGCAAAACAAAAACAAAACACAGACACACAGACCCAAAAGCTACCAGCTAAGAAATAACACTAGGACAATAATTACTCCTGAATACAAATGCTTCCAGTGGCTGTTGCCATCTAGGCCTGAAGAGAAGTTACCAATAATTTACCTGAGGTGATCGAAGATGCAGAGGCACAAGGCCGGATGGAGTATCAGCTAATACATTGAAATGAGGAGTAGGAGGAGGTCCCATTGCCATGGGTCGACTTTCTGGATCAACTTGATAATTAACGAGCCCCCACTGCTCTAAAAAGGCATGAACCCTAAAGAATAAAGCTCTAAAAATTAAAATCTAGAGAATCAACCTCATTTATACAATTATCACCATGTCATTAAAAAACAAACACACATAATTATGACATAATATATTCTATTGTCATGTATAACTAAAAAGAACCAATTTTAAAAAAGAAAAATAAAAAACCAAGTGAACATGTTCTCTGCAGGCTGCAAATCAAAGTACCAGACAGGGCTGAGGTTGTAGCTCAGTGGCACAGTGCTTGCCTCACACATGTGAGGCACTAGGTTCAATCCTCAGCACCACAACAAAATAAAGACATTGTGTCCATGTATAACTAAAAAATATTTGAAAAAGAAAAAAGTACCAAATTTAATTTGTTTTATGAGGGCTAATTTCTACAAACCCAAAATGTTATGGATAATATAGAACCTCAAAATCCATGATAAAATTTAATAGTTTTAATCACAGTAATGAGTCTTTGATGAACTTTTGAAGGGATTAGTTAAAGTATGAATAGAAATGCTATTTAGGGAAGAAAAAAAAAAAAAAGAAATGCTATTTAGGTCTCCAGTGAAAAGAACTCATGCACAGATCCAATTCACAGAAGGAAATCCACATTTGGCTTTTTTTCTTTAGACAGATTTAAAAAAGAGTTTATCCACACCCCACCCAACTCACGGTCCATCTCTGCTCATTTTATTTGATTATAAAATTAAAAATGAACTATGAAATCCAGAAAACCGAATATTTAAAATACTGAACATATTTTTATTCCATTAGATTTACATTAAGATTTAGATATTTTACTACTCAAAAAAATCCAGTTTAATCAAATACTAAACAGCAATGCATCAGTAACCATGTACTGTGAAATATCTAAAAAGAAGTCAAAAAAATTTACCTCATCACAGCACACACATCTCCAGTCAAGTTCCTCCGGCAAGCAGTGCTGGTTAAATACTCTTGGGGGTTCAAACGGTAGGTGTCAATCATAAAATTTCGATATGCCAGGTATCTAAAAAGCATGGGCAAAATTCAGACTTTTTTCCAGTGGAAAAAAGGAAAAGAATCCAGGGCTTCTCTTGTGCTAGGCAAGTGTTTCACCAGTGAACTTATCTTTCAGATCTCCAAGGGCAAAACACATAATATGCAATCCTTTCAGAAACAGTAACTGAAAGAACCAAAATTCTTCAGATTCTTCACAATTACATACAACAAAAAATTAAGACAGCAGGCAACAAACAACAGTGATACTATATTGAGTATTTACAGTTGTCAGTTAATTCAGATCTCCTATTAAGCAAACCAACTATTTACTAATGTGCAACAAAAAAAGTAGAGTGATTTGATGATGTTAATGTGAAATGACAACCAGAAACTTGGTCATGGTGGAGAAGGAATTTATAAATCCTTGGTTGCATGCAGAACCCACAGCTAACACATGGTTTCTTAGACCATCTCCCTTACTACCATCTATTTTAGTATTTACTGTGTGCCAACCACTGTTCTAAGCACTATCCATATAGTTATCTCAATTAATCCTCAAAATCCCTGTATAAGGTAAGATCTGTTATCATTCCATTTACAGATGAGGAGATAGAACAGATTGGTTAAAAACCATGTTAGGCTACAGGGCTGAGAAGCTTAAGAGTCCCAATAAACACACACAATATGGTGGCTCTGGAATCTATGCTCTTAACCTCTGCTCCAACTCATTTCTACAATCATCCTAGAGCCACATATCGATTTGGCTATGACAATGACTATATATCTTCTCATGGCAGCAGTTCCAGAGAGACCTAGGAAGGCAACAAGTAAATCCCATGGAGCCAAACTCAGTTAAGACAAGAACATATGAAAAAGGAAAGAAAAATTAAGACTCAGTGGCACAGTAGATTCCACAATGTATCGAAGCATTTCCACCAAAATATTTGAAAAACAACCAAGCGTGAAGGAGTTTGAGACCTTAAAGTCCTTCTTGGCACACAAGTAAAACAAGACCTTGGTAGCCTGAGGTCAGCTATATTAGATAAGAAAGAGAGTACATTCATTTAAAGGCCTTCTGAATAAGCACAGGTACATATGCAAACAATGAAACATTTTCAAAGTGAAATAGGCTAAAATGCAAAATAGTGCTTTTTTTAAGAAGGCTACCAAAAACTGCTAAGTATTGACAAATGCTGAAAATGGGCAAATTCATTGGAAGAATGATATCATGTCAGAATAGGTGCAAAAACAGGAAAGATAGAATAAATCTAACATAATTTTTCTAAGGAAATACACGAAAATACCTAAGTGAATTCCACAATTGTGTACACCTACAGGAATAGGGTCCAAAATAGAATAAGAGATATTCCATGCTTTTATGATTTTATCAAAATGAATTCTACTGTCATGTGTAACTAAAAAGAACAAAAAAAATTAATAAAGACAAAAAAAATAGAGAATACTTGGAAAAAAGCTATCAGGGCTTCCCATGCCAAGTCTGTGATTCTGGTTTTAAGTAACTCCTTAAATACTATTTTGGAAAGGCTGAAATTATATTTAACACTAAATATATTTAACACTACCATGGATTAAGTATAAGAAAATGCTTATAATTAAATTATCTGGGTTACAACATAGATTTTACGTGAAAGATTAGAATTTTAAGAAATTCTTCCTTAATAGTTTTAACCTATGCATCTACTTATGTAATAATAAGTAACAGATTAATACCATAAAGACAATACATGAAAGGTTATTTACAGTGTGAGACATATAGATTATTATTTTAGAGACAAAGATTTCCAAAAGTTTAGGCTAACTAATTGCAAGGAAAAGATTAAAATACTTCCTGGCAAACCTTTTTCTGTCATTAAGTTCCTCTATTTTCAATTAAAAGTACAAACATGCTTTATGCAATTAAGATCAATTCATATGTAGCTGTATCATCACAGCTAACATGCTTTTAACTGGTAATCATTCATTAGGAAGATTAAAAAGATTCCATTTTTCTATATGAATATGTATAATCTGTAACACACACGCAAACCAATGTTGGGAACTGTAAGAAGAACATGAACTAAACACTCTTTACTCAGTTCAATCTTTTAACTGCAAGAGATGATGTGCATGTAGTTCAAGGTTTAGGAAGAACAATATTAAATACATTTTCCATTGAAGTAAGTAAGGAATGCTGTGCAGATGAACCATGAATTGTTTCAGAGTTGATTGAAAATTATCTGCAAACTTCCAAAAACCAAAAATAGCAAATTCAGAAGTGTACTTTAAGAACTCCTACTAAGAACACCCAAATAAAAGTTTTCTAAAACATTGGCTCACATTTCTGGAGTCTTAGATTTGTTTTTTCCATTGAAAAATTCAGGAAGAGCACGCCGTTCAATCACATGAATACTGAAAGGTGGAAAAAAAAAGAAAAAAAAAAGAAGATTAAAAAAGAATGAGATCTTAAAATTTAAGCAATGTTTATTTAATTTTCAAAGTAAAACTGATAAATCCAACAACTGACAATTGGTTGGCAAAATCAATGACATTGCACAAATATCTTTGTATGAAGCGAAAACAACCAACATAAAGCTTTACCTTTCTTACCATCAATACTTAACTGTAGTTTTTGTTTTATTGTGGTGCTGGAGATGGAACCAAAGTCTCACAGATGCTAGGAAAACGCTCTACTACTGAACAATAGCACCACCCCCAGCTGTTAGTGTAGCTTTATTCCCATAACCAAACTCAAAACCTTTTGTCAACACACCAAAAGCTACGTATTTCAGTATTTTCTTGTCATAATACATCACGACTAGACAGAGAGTCCCAAGGTAGAAAGATTTTGAAAATTGGATGACAAAAATCATGGTATTCAGAATGACAACAAACTGACTAAACAAATGAACAAAGAAAAGACAATGGAATTCGTAAGTAATCAGCTACTCAAACTCTTACCCATTTACCTTTGTTCAGGCCTCAGAAACTGTGGTGGACTAAAATTTACTTTCCAGTTCAGTGATCTACTGTTTTTAGTAAGACACAGAACTAAATTTTTTTTTCTTTTGGTACTGGAGAATGAACTCAGGGGCACTGGACCACTGAGCCACATCCCCAGCACTATTTTGTGTTTTGTGTAGAGACAGGGTCTTATTGAGTTGCTTAGCGCCTCGCCATTGCTGAGGCTATCTTTGAACTCATGATTCTCCTGTCTCAGCCTCCCAAAGTGCTGGGATTACAGGCTTGCACCACCAGGCTCGGCTTAACTTTTTTTTTAAATATTTCTTTTTTTTAAGTTGTAGAGGACACAATATCTTTATTTATTTTTATATGGTGCTGAGGATCAAACCCAGTGCCTCAATGCATGCGAGGCAAGCGCTCTACCACTGAGCCACAATCCCAGCCCCTTAATTTTTAACATCATATAAAAATACTTGACAATATCACAAAATGTGACAAGTCACAAGTACTGTAAAGACCGTAAAACAAACAGCCATAACACACTATATCAGGGAACACATTGTGTATTTAGCACAAAGTTTTTGATGCAAATACTTTTGCATCAAACTTTTTGATGTTTCTGATGACATCTGAGTTTCTCAGAGGGCTTTCCAGATACACAACATGTTACCCACTAACTAGTTAGATGGGAAAGAGCAAATCAAAAGTCTATGAACAGCTCTGGGATTGTGGCCAAGTGGTAGAGTACTTGTCTAACATGTGTGAGGCACTGAGTTTGATCCTCAGCAGCACGTAAAACTTAATAAAATAGAAGTATTCTGTCCATCTACACAATAAATAAATAATTTTTAGAAGTCTATAAACAAGGCTCATCCTTTTCCCTCAGTTTTGCATCCTTGGATTCAATCTAATACATGTTGAAAATATATGGATAAAAAATTATGTGAGGGCTAGAGTTGTGGCTCAGTGGTAGAGCATGAGCCACTGGGTTCAATCACCAGCACAACATAAACAAACAAAATAAAGGTATTGTGTCCATCTACAACTAAAAAAAAAAAAGGCTGGCTGGGCAGTAGCACACACCTGTAATCCCAGCAGTTCAGGAGACTGAAAAGGAGGACCTTGAGTTCAAAGCCAACCTCAGTGAAAAGCGAGGCGCTAAGCATCTTTTTTAAAAAAATTATTTATTTAGGGCTGGGGTTGTAGCTCAGTGGTTGAGCATTTGCCTAGCATGTGTGAGGCACTGGGTTCGATTCTCAGCACCACATATAAATAAATAAAGGTCTATTGACAACTAAAAAAAAAAATAATAATAATAATTTATTTATTTATAGGGCTACAAATGTAGCTCAGTGGTCGAGTGCCCCTGAGTGCAATCCCTGGTACCAAAAAAAACCAAAAAAACCAAAAATGTGAAGCTATAGGTAGAGCTCAGTGTCAGAATTTAAGACCAGGCACAAGCTCTAAAACCAACACCAAAAGTTAAAAAAAAAAAATTTATGTCTGTACAAAACAGACTTTTTTTTCTTCCCATTATTTCCTAAACAATATAGTGTAACAACTATTCCCATGCTTTTATTATATTGGGTGTTATGAGTCATCTAGAGATGATTTAAATTAAGAATGTGCAGAGGTTATATGCAAATACTATGCTATTTTATATATAGGACTTGAGCATCTGAGGATTTGGGTAAATTTGTGGTCCTCAGAACCAATCCATTGTAGATACCAAGGAATAACTGCATAACTAAAACTGTTTACTCTCATTATCTGGTTAACATTTAAACTAAACTATTTATACTGTCAAACACTATAAATACAATGAATTACTGGAAAACTTCTAGGAACATAACTTCTTTTTTTTTTTTTTTTTTTAATATTTTTTTTAGCTGTAGATGGACATAATGTCTTTATTTTATTGCTTTGTATGTGGTGCTGAGGATCGAACCCAGGGCCTCACGCATGCGAGGCAAGCGCTCTACCGCTGAGCCACAATCCCAGCCCCTAGGAACATAACTTCTAAAACAAACTAATGACATATATATAAAACAAAAGGTTTCCGAGATCTGTATTTGTGGGGATACTCTGAACTCTGCTGGTCATGTTTTTGAGAAGGATGGTGGCATAATAATTAGGACTATGAGTAGACGGGCTGCCAACCAAGTGTGCGCCCCCAAGCCTGCCCCCCCTCAGCCAAAGGGTGAGTGTGGCATTGGGAGGTGGCACATCCAGGCAGGGATTTCGGGTTTTTGTTTTTGTTTTTTATTTTAGTACCAAGGTACTAAAAAAAAACTCAGGGGCACCCAACCACTGAGCCACATTCCCAGCCCTATTTTGTATTTTATTTAGAGACAAGGTCTCACTGAGTTGCTTAGCACCTCTCTGTTGCTCAGGCTAGCTTTGAACTCAGGATTCTCCCGAGTTCAGCCTGGAGTACAGGCATGCGCCACCTCATCCAGCCATGACATATGTATTTATATATCAGTTTTCAAGTTTTACAAAAAAGAATAACTGTAAGCAATTAACTACAAAGTTCTAACATAACTGCTGTTGTTTTCATTATTATAGGTTTAGAAGAGTTCACCAAAAAACATTTTTCTGTTCATTTATACTAAAATGCACAACATTTCTATGGCCAAGTAATTTTTTTTTTTTTTTAATTCATATCTGAAGTGCTGGCAGCTGATTGTTTAGGTCTGGAAATGAGACACACACAGGAAGTAGGAATTGTGGAAGGAATAAAATATGAATCAGAAAATCTGAATTCTTCCAATTATCATCTCTAAAACTTTGGAACACTTCATCTGAAGTGGCCTTGATCTAATTTATAAAATAGGGATATAACTAACCTTCACTACCCAGCAAAATACATTGTGACATGCACAGGTGATCACATAAATCAAAAGTGTTTTTGTAGTGGACTCAGTGGCACACACCTATAATCACAGTTCAGAAGGTTGAGGCAGAAAGACTGCAAGTTCAAAGCCAGCCTCAGCAATTTAGCAAAGCTCTAAGCAACTTAGCAAGACACAGTCTCAAAGTAAAATATAGGGGCTGGGGTTGTAGCTCAGTGGCAAAGTACTTCCCGGCACTTGTGAGGGACTGGGTTCAATCCTCAGCACTACATAAAAATAAATAAATAAAATAAAGGCATTGTGTCTCTCTATAACTAAAAAATATATATATATTTAAAAACTAAATTAAGGGGCTGTGGATGTGAACCAGTGGTTGAGCGCCCACGGCTTCAATCCCTGCTACCAAAAACAAAGTGTTTTCTAACCCCCCAAACCCTACATACTTACATATTGTTGTGACTTTTCCCTTTTTGAAAAATATGAGAGAACAAGAATGTTTCTTACTCACATGTCTAATCTTAAGACATTCTGCTAATGTGTTCTAAAGTCTAGCAATTTTAATACAATAAAATCTCACTAGTTTTTGAATTAAAAAATTGGTTAGTAAAAATCCTAAAGGCAGAGCTGGGCACAGAGGAACACACCTGTAATCCCAGCATTTTGGGAGGCTGAGACAGGAGAATCACGAGTTCAAAGCCAGCCTCAGCAATGACAAAGCACTAAGCAAGTCAGTGAGACCCTGTCTCTACATAAAGCACAAAATAGGGCTGGGGATGTGGCTCAGTGGTCAAGTATTCCTGAGCTGAATCCATGGTACAAAAAAATACCATAAATGCAGCATTTTTTGGGGGGGGTACCAGGGCTTGAACTCAGAGACGATCGACCATGGAGCCACATCCCCAGCCCTATTTTATAACAGAATATGTTCTTTTTTAAAAATGTTTTTTAGTTATACATGGACACAGTGTCTTTATTTTGTTTATTTATTTTTATTTGGTGCTCAGGATGGAACCTAGTGCCTCACATGTGCAAGGCAAGTGCTCTGCCACTGTGCCACAACCTCAGCCCCCAGAATATGTTCTTCAAAAACAATTTCCTGAGCCAAGTGCAGTGGCACACTCTGTAATCCCAGTGACTCGGGAAGCTGAGACAGGAGGATCCCAAGATCGACATCAGCCCGAGCAACTTAGCAAAGCCCTAAGCAGCTTACTAAGACCTTGTGTCAAAATACAAAATCAAAAGACCTGAGGACTTAGCTTAGTGGTAAAGTGCACCTAGATTCAATCCCCAGTACCAAAAATTAAAATTAAAAAAAAAATTTACTATTTAGCATGTATCACACAGTAATTAGTAATTGTTACTGAAGGGAAAACAGGTCAGTTGACAAAGGTTACATTAAAAAACATAGGGCTGGGGTTGTGGCTCAGTGGTAGAGCACTTGCCTAGCATGTGTGAGGCACTGGGTTTGATTCTCAGCACCACATATAAATAAATAAAGTCCACTGACAACTAAAAAGAAAAATATTTTTAAAAATACATAAACATAATTTTACTAGGAAACAAAAAATCTGAGTAAATTTAAATTTCTAAATGTCAAAATCCCAGGCACACCAAAATAAATAAATAAATAAAAATGTTAACCTCTTTAAATATTTTAAATATTTAAAATTAAAAGAATTTAAAGAGACAGCCCAATATGAAATAGAGATATAACTCTTAAACAATCAATAAATAAAATATCTAGTACTCTAGTTATTTCCAACCATGGTCCCAAAGAGGTCTGTTTTCTCAAGTTTTTTTTTTTTTTTTAAAACATACCAGAGTTTATACTTAAAAACATTTCTATGTTTTTTTTCTTTTTTCTTTTGTACCAGGGATTGAATTCATGGGTACTCGACCACTGAGCGACATCCCCAGCCCTATTTGTGTATTATTTAAAGACAGGGTCTCACTGAGTTGCTTAGCACTTCGCTGTTGCTGAGGCTGGCTTTGAACTTGCAATTCTCCTGTCTCAGTCTCCCAAAGACTGGGTCTACAGGTGTGCGCCACCATGCTAGGCTGAAAAACACTTCTATGGTTAAAATATTTCTTATTAAAGCAAAGCTTTATATGGTAGTGAGATCTGTTTTTGGTTTATATAGTTAACATTTTAAAATCATAAAACATAGTCAAATATTTTCCTCTGTGAATTATACCTGAATCTAAATGACTTAAGTTAAAGCTTACAAAATTTTACAATCCTATATTATTAAATTTTCACCTCTAAATTGTTTTTTTTAAACATTTTTTTTAGTTGTAGGTGGACAGAATATTTTTATGTGGTGCTGAGGATCGAACCCAGTGCCTCACGCATGCTAGGTGAGCATGCTACCACTAAGCCATAACCCCAGCCTTCTAAATTGTTTTAAAAACACATTTCAAAGATCAAAATCACTTTCCATCCCCCTTCATCCAATGTGCCAGTAATTCCTGATGTGGAACTGAGGCTCAAAACCTGATGTCAAGGGAAGTTTCCCCACTCCTCAGTACCATGGTTGCAGATAGACGTAGCCCACTTACCAATTATAATCAAACCATGAAGCATAGCTGGGAATAATAATGTGATTAGTCTGCTCTGTCACATTATCTTCACCAGGATCAACTGACCGACTCTGATCACCTTTGCCAGGATCTTCATCTTCCTACAGAAAAGAATCCAAAGTTCAAAAGAAAGAACTAGAAGGATGAACATATCATTCTTCTGATATTAGTTCAAACAGAATGAAGCTAGTTGATTCAATTTTTAAAAACCAGGAAAAGAAATTTTAAGTATAAAAAATTTCATTTTTAAGGTACAAAGTGGCTAGCTTTGAAATCTGACTTAGCAGATTTCATTCCTCCTTTTTACAAATTAGGGAATGGATTCATAAAATAAGTGTCTCATAAGAAGATTAATTAGCAAGTTGAAGAAAGGATGTTTCTATAATGAAGAAATCACAAAGCTCAAGTCTCTTTTCACAATAGCTTCTTTTTGACTTGTTTTATTTAATCCCAGTTCACAAATCTAAATGATTAGTTCTGACATTATTGTAAGGAGTATAAGAGTACTAACAAGTCATAAGACAACCTCTACTCTAAACTCTAAGCACTTAAGAATCTTAGAATAGCCCTATGTGAACCGTCTCCCTTATTCCTCACAACCAGCCAATAATAGCAGACACTACTTTCTTGTCTATGATATACACAGCTATTGTTATAAACAGAATATATGTCAAGACAGTCCATCTAGATAGAAATTTATACTCAATCACTCTCATGACATCTTCACATTTGTTCTTATTTTTTATCAGAGGTACTGCAAGTGAACCTCCTTGCAAAATTGACTTCCAAATACAGTAATTTCAAAATCATTCCTTTAGGTCAAAACACAATATGGCTGATGATATCAGTCAACAATAGTAATACTTACTTTAAAATAACACTTCTAATATACTGTTTATATCCAAATGGATCCATGTATCCCAGAAATTTTCTATATAGATTTCTTTCAAATCTAAACCTGATCAAATATT
This sequence comes from Geosciurus inauris, assembly GCA_004024805.1. Taxonomy (NCBI): domain Eukaryota; kingdom Metazoa; phylum Chordata; class Mammalia; order Rodentia; family Sciuridae; genus Geosciurus; species Geosciurus inauris. The sequence continues at coordinate 14,289 of PVHX01009825.1, forward strand.
CCACATTATACATCATGTCTCTGAAGTTTATTTTAATCCCTGCCTCCTTTAGAGAGGTATTTCATATTAAAATGTTTCAGGAATCTAGACCGACATCTTTTTTTTTTTTTTTGGTAGTGGAGATTGAACTCAGGGGCACTCGACCACTGAGCCACATCCCCAGCCCTATTTTTTTGTGTTTTATGTGGAGACAGGGTCTCACTGAGTTGCTTTAGCTCCTCGCCATTGTGGAGGCTGGCTTTTGAACTCCCGATTCTCCTGTCTCAGCCTCCCTAAGTGATGGGACTACAGGCTTGCGCCAGCACGCCCGGTTTAGACCAACATCTTATAGAATATTTTCAAAAATCTCCAATTGATTCTTCATAATTAGCTTCAAAATAAAAATTTACATCAAGAAAACTAAAGGACTACTAAAAGAAATAAGCTTTTTGACAGTCATAAAGTCATCCAGTTTTGTACAGTTAAATTTATCAAATTTCATTTGTGGTTACTATTTTTAACCTTATGAAATTCTATTAAGAAACCACATAGCTGGACATGGGGTGCACACCTATAATCTTAGCAACATGGGACTCTGAGGCAGGAGGGCCAAGTTTGAGGCAAGTCTGAGGTCATACTGGACAATATTGTAAGACCTTGTCTCAAAATAAAAAATAGAAAGGGCTGCATATGTAGCTCAGTTGTAAGAGCACCTCTGGGTTCAATCTTGAGTGTAAGAGGAAAAAAACAGTAGACAAACTAGATGAATTTTGAATCTGTATTCTTTGGCGATGGTTCCATAGTTAAATTTCTACTTTTAAATAATTCAATCTTTATTTATTATATTATGAGATAAAAATTTAGTGTCACTACCTATAAACTTAAGATGATTCCCTTAAGATCAGTGAAGAAAGGAAGTAAGAAACACCAAGAACTCTAATTGTTACTTAAATGATGCTGAGGGGAAAAAATCTGGTAATACTGGTGACAAAGTTCATTACTCAAATCAGGGAAGGTAGCAAAAATATTGAGGGTTAACATGTTTTTGTTTCGAGTTGGTTTTAATGTGTTTTTGAGGTGTAGGTTTTACAAGTCAACCAGGACACAAAAATTTCCTTTATTCAGAAAAATCAGGAAGAGCCTGGCAATGCAAGTAATAAAAGACAACTGTTTATGTTTCAATGATTTCAATCGTGAAATAATAAACAAGATGATACTGTGGGGGAGAGTATTAGAGAAACTCTTAAATTTGTATTATATAGCATTATGACTTGTATATGGATTCAAAACTCCTCCTACCTTTGGCATGAGAGAAAATCTTATAGGTAAAAAGTTCCTTTCACTTTTTATTTTTTCCCCTATTTATGTTATATATTAACATGTTTTTAAAATATAGTATTCATTATTAAAGTAGCTTTGGACTAATGAGGTTTGATTTTTAAAGGAAAAAAAATCACAGCCGGGCACGGTGGCACATGCACTTTGGGAGGCTGAGACAGGAGAATCACAGGTTCAAAGCCAGTCTCAGAGACAGCAAGGTGCTAAGCAACTCAGTGAGATCCTGTCTCGACATAAAACACAAAATAGGACTGGGGATGTGGCTCAGTGGTCGAGTACCCTTGAGTTCAATCCTCAGTACCAAAAAAGGGGGGAGGGGAAATCACAATAATACATGTGAAGAATTTGTTGAAATACTTTCACTAGAAGTCTTATCATGATCTGTTCATCCCTTGCACATATAAAAAACAGTGTTAAATATCAGCATGGGGCATTTCTACGACAATTGGAAGAAAAAAAAGTATTTTTAGCAAATTAAGAAAGTTATTTCAATAATATTAGGAATAAATTACACATTTTAATACGATTAAAAATGACAGCCTGATTGAAACAATGTGCCATTTACTGAGGAAGAAATAATGCCCTGCCTTAAATCCAACAACTTCCAACAACACAATTCATGTGTCTCTACAGCAGAATTGATGAAATAGGAAGCAGGTGACAGGCCAAGAGCATAATTCAAAGTCTTCATTAGCCACACCAAAAGAAAACAGAAAAATCAAGGTAAGTTCCCTGCTCATCCTTACTGTTGGATAACGTCTGACAGAGTATGGTCTGCACTGATTATTACTTTGAAACCAAGGGAGCATGGAAGCAGAAACTATACTGAGGGACATTACCTATGAAGATAAAAGATTCCGTTCTCAATAAAATTCTAGGGACCACAGAAGACTATTTTGGGAATGTACTAAAAAGGGAATTTATCTTGATGTGGTGCCATGCTCCTGAAGTCCCAGTACTCTGGGAGACTGAGGCAGGAGGATCACTTGAATGTAGGAGTTTTGAGGCCAGCATGGGCACCATAGTGAGACCCCATCTCAAAATAAACAAACAAAAAAAAAAACTCAAGCCAGGTGCGGTGGTGCATTCCTGTAATCCCAGTGGCTCAGGAGGCTGAGGCAGGAGGATCGCAGGTTCAAAGTCAGCCTCAGCAAAAACAAGGCACTAAGCAACTCGAAGAGACTCTGTCTCTAAATAAAATATAAACTGGGGCTGGGGAGGTAACTCAGTGGTTGAGTGTCCGAGTTCAATCCCTAGTACCAAAACACACACACACACACACACACACACACACACACAGTCTCCAAATAGAAGATTTCTATGGACACTTCCAATTCAGCATTTCTGCTCAGTACACGAGATAGTTAAAGAAAACCCTCTAACAGACCTAAATAATTGTTACCTTTCCTCCTGTTGTTATTGTTTCTTCATCTTGCTCATCTGCAAAATCAAAATATATAATTTATTTTAAAAACAGGTAAATGCTGTTTGAATTATCTGGAATCTTTACAGTCTAAAAACTGATACAGGACAGAGAAAATTAATCAAATTAAGTATAGTAAATATCAACCTAAATAATTAGGTAAATTGTAATTTTACACAGAAGCAGAGAGGTGGTAGAAATTCCAAAACATAGGACATAAAAAATTCCCAACAATGATAAGTTTATACTTAATTACCACTTGAGCTAATATGTCAATGGTGATCTTGTTAATAATATGGGGAGGGGATTTGATTAGGACTCCTATCTCTTCAAGATTAGTATAACAGTATATTATATTGGATTCCAGAGGAAGTGGATAAATGATGAGTTAAAAAAAAAGAGATAATGAATCCCTACAAAGTCCCAGTAACAGTGTTAATGCCTTTTGAGGATATAGACTCAGGACCTAAATGCTGGTCTTATTAAAAAACAAGAGAAAAGTTCATGTAAAATTTACAATATTCATCTGATTCCTACAGTGAAAAGCAAAAGTGCCAATGTAGTAAGGTTTCTGCACACATAATTATATTCAGCGCCTATAGTTTTTACTAAAAAATATATATATACACACATTATTATATATATTAAAATACATATATATATATGTAATATGATCTCTTGGTAGTGACAACAGCGTTAAGAAGTTCAAAGAGAACATAGGTAAGTAATTCTTTCATTCACTTGTCCTCTCAAAAAAGATTCCTCACTAACTGTTATTTGAAAAGTAATTACCAAAAACAAAAGGAAAGAAATATTGGTTAGAACAGGGGTTGGGAAATCTATAGCTCACTGGTAAAATGCAGTTCACTGCCGGTTTTTACATGGAATCTAACTCTCAGAATAGTCCTAGCGAATGGTTAACAGATGAGAAAGGTTAGCTTGCTGTGCCTAAAATGTTTATGCAAATAATATGGTTAATGACTGAATACTTGCTCTTTTGGTTTATAAATAAAATACTGTGCAAAGACTCATGCATCAAAGGCTTGTCTCTAATGCATCAATGTTCAAAGATGGGGATTTGGAGGAAGTGATTTGATCATGAGGTGTCTTATCTCATCAATGCATTAATCCACTGAGGAATTCATAGCTGATAGCATTATGGGAAGGTGGAAGAAACGTAGGAGCTAGTGGCCTAGTTCCAGGGACTAGGTCCTTAAGGATGTGCCGTTGGGGACTATACATATCCCCAGCCTTATCCCCCTCACCCTTCTTTCTGCTTCTCAACCATTATGAGATGACCAGCTCTTCCCATCACCCCTCATCAACATGCTACTCTACCTCACCACAGGCCACGGTCACAGACAGGTGACTGGAATCTATGAAACTATGAGCAAAAATGTATCCTTCCTCCTTTAAGGTGATTTCCCCATGAATTTTGTCAAAGTGATGAAAAGCTATGCAACACATCAGTTGTCCTTTGGAAGTCTGAAATTTTGGTGTCAACTTGACAGAGGGTATCTGCCATGTCCAGCTTCCCATAAAACCTTGAGTGTGAATTATCTAACAGGCATCCCCAGACTAAAAAAATACATATTTGTTGCTGCAAGTTCACTGCTGATGGAGGAGTGCACTTCATGACCCCTTGTGTGAGGAAGAACATGAAGAAGCCTACACTCAGACTTCACTTGTGTTTACTCTTCCTATGTACCTATCATGAATGTTAGTCATGAGTACAACTATGTGCTGAATCCCATTAGTCTTCCAGAGAATCTCTAAACCTGGAGGTCATCTTAGAGACCCTCAACACATCCATGAATAAAGTATGGTTTTTATACTTTTAATTGGTAGAAAAGAAAGAGTACTCTGAGATACATAAAAAGTAACTGAAATTCAAATTTCAGTGTTCTTAAATTAAAATTTCTTGGGAATATAGCATGCTTTTTTTTTTTTTTTAACATAAATCCTTGGTTACTTTTGAACTACAATGGCAAAGTTGTTGTGATATACTCCATATATCCAAGAATGCCAAAACATTTTCTATTTGTCCCTTAAAGAAAAGGTTTACCAATCCTTACCTCAGAAGATATAAAAACATGAGTAGCATTTTCACATGCAATAAGGGACTCAAATATTTAATTGGATTTTATACGATGCCTATTATTTTCTTAACTACTATCCAAATACTAAGAAAACAGTCATGAATCAGAAAAGGCCTTTATGAACTTTACATTCCACTAACAGGATGTAATAAAAATCTCAAATGTTGGAAAATTGTATACAGACATTAAAAATAAAGAAGTATGTTTAAGAGGGTTTGGGTTGGTGTACTCTTCAGAGCAAGTAAAGAGCTACAATGGCAAGTAAAGAGGGAAGCCTCTCTGAAAAGGTGACATTTAAGCTGGTCAATTAGCAGTGAGGCAAGGGAACCAGTCAGGTCAAAGGGCTTTCAGTGTAGACCTCACAAAACTGAAAGGCGGCCATGATGAACATGAATAAAGATGAGCAAAGAAGCACTTTCACAATAGCAGAGTGTAAGAATATAAAGCACTGGCAGTAAACAGAGACAAGGACTCAGATATGTACTCTGCCACTTAACAGCTAAATAGTCGAAGGCAGGTTATGGAATCTCTGCAATCTCTATTTACGTACCAATAAAACAAAGTTAACATGGTTTAATACTCAAGTGCAAACATATAGAATGATATCAGGCAAGTAATCAAGCATCACAGAAATACACACTTGGTGGATATATAAGTTATGAATAAATATCTGATAACAGGGTGTAAAAAAATATAGTACCAATTACCAAAAGGAGCCACCCAGCTCTATTTTCTCTAGGAAGTTACTAACAGAAATCTAGGAAATGCTGCCAAAAACTAAAATTTTGTGCACTACATGTTCATAAATCATAGGATAACCAACTTCTTACCAATTGGTGGTAGTATGACTTAATAAACTCTCTCCAGTCTATATACATATATTGGGGGGGAGGGGTGCTGGGGATTGAACCCAGGGCCTTGTGCATGTGAGGCAAGCACTCTACCAACTAAGCTGTATCTCCAGCTCCCTCCAACAAAATTTATTTTGACAAGTTTCTGTCCCTTAGGTAGTCTTGGTACCTCATGGGACTTGACTAATGACAAAACATAAGTAGAAGGAAAACTCTTTTCAACTGCTTCTAAATGGTAATACAAAATAAAATGTTCTCCCCCTTCTGTATATGGACAAATACGATCCCTATGGATCTCTTAAAGACCTCAAGAGAAACAGAAGACATGGGTACATTTAGCTAGGTGGTACATAAGGTAGAAATGGATCACCTAAAATAGGCAACATCTCTTAGAATGATAATTTACAGGTGATGGACCAGGTGTCCTTGGCATGGTTCATGTAATAACTACTGAAGAAAAGAAAGGCCAGAACAGTAACTTCAAATTTACAGAACGAAACTCTCCAGCTGTGACCAACAGCATCTTCAGCCACTTGTTACTGAACTGTACCTCAAAAACTTCACACAGAGGGAAGAGATTTTACACATGGCCTTAAATCTTCCTTCCAGCAGGAACCTCTATAGCTTTTCTCCCAACTGACCTGTATTTGACTCTGTTAAAAAAAAGTCTGTTATGAACACATTTTAAATGACTACCTCACTTAGAGGGACAATTTTCTACTTTTTTAAGTTATAGACTAGTTCCTTTTTAAGATATATACTTAAAATATATTAATCAACACTTTATAGCAAATTGTCCCACTGAAGAATATAAAGTCTAAATCTTTCACCCTGTCAATGTATTGGCAATATAAAATAAAAGACTTCTTATGGGCTGGGATTGCAGCTCAGAGGAAGAGTGCTTATCTAGTATGCATGAGGCACAGGGCTCAATCCTCAGCACCACATTAAAAAAAATAAATAAATAAAGGTATTATATTCATCTACAACAACAACAAAAACCTTAACATTAGTTTTTTTTCTTGGCCATTAATTAACTCAATATCAATTACAGAATAGGCAACACAAATCTATGGAGAACGTAAACAAGTAATAGTTACTCAAGATCTACATTCTACTAATAACACTAAAACAAGTTCTTTTTTGGCGGGGGGGAGAGAGGTACTGGGGATTAAACTCAGAGGCATTCAACCACAGAGCTACATCCCCAGCCCTATTTTGTATTTCATTTAGAGACAGGGTCTCACTGAGTTGCTCAGCACCTCATCCTTTGCTGAGGCTGGCTTTGAACTCTTGATCCTCCTGCCTCAACCTCCAGAGCCACTGGGATTACAAGGATGCACCACCACACCTGGCAAGATAGTAATGGTTTAACAGCATCTCCTTTTTCATTTTTTTTTTTTAATATTTTTTTTTTTAGTTGTAAATGGACACGATATCTTTTATTTATTTTTAAGTGGTGCTGAGGATCGAACCCAGTACTTCACATGTGCGAGGTAAGTACTCTACAACTGAGCCACAACCCCAGCCCCTCCTTTTGCATTTTTGTTTACATAACACCTCCTCTTACATTGTCATCAAGGAATTTTCTATTTCTGTTTCTGAAATTAAAAAAAAAAAAGAATCATGAACCAGTCCAGCAATGCTGGACTGTAAGCCAGGAAATGTAGGGATGCATTCATAAAGTAGAAAAACTCTCAGAAACACCCACTCATATCTGCCATCAAGAATCACTGTGATTTGTGCACACTTCATTGGCTTTTTTCTTTTATATCAAGAGAAAAGACATTTCTGATATATTCAACAAACTTGGAGGTAAATTAGTAGATGTCTATCTTAGCCACTACTATCAGTTACTTTCAGATAAGTATCAAAGCTTCCTGATAAATTTTGTACTTTTGGCATTTGTATGAAATTTGTGTACTAAAAAATGGAAAGCACTTCAGATACTTGAGTATTTGTTTCATAGAAAGCATAATTATATATTTATTGGATTTTATAGGGGGAAAAAAAGGAATAACTACAATTTATTAAAAAGCAGATTACTCTCAACTAGGAGATACTGAAATGAAAGTATCATTTTCATCCCAAAAAGATCTTGCAAAATTTCTTCAGTTCTAAAATACTACAAGTTCAAAAATTTAGTCCAAACTGAAAATACTAGCTTCTCCTTTGAGTTTTACAACTGAATAAAAACAATCAAGATTATTATATTGTCTGTAATTTTCAGGAACACAGATGCTTAAAACTACCCCTGTGTTTTTAAATATTTATTTTTTTAGTTGTAGGTGGACAGAATATCTTTATTTTATTTTTATGTGGTGCTGAGGATCGAACCCAGTGTCTCATGCGTCCTAGGCGCACGCTACCACTGCGCCATAACCCCAGGCCAAAACTACCCCTATTTTTAAAACACTGGAACAAATAACTCTTTTCTATCCTTCTGAAAAAAAAAAAACTACCCAATAATTACACCTTACTTGTGAAAATGTACTCTAATACAGTTGGCCTTCTGTACATGAGAATTCTACATGTGTGGACTCAACCCACCAGAAATGGAATATAGTCAGAAAAATAATGTCTATAATAAACACATACAGACTTTTTCCCTGTCATTATTCCCTAAGCATAGAGTATAACAACTATCTATATAACATTTAAAGTATATAAAATATTTAAGCATAATTTAAAGTACATGGCAAGATAAGCAGGGGTTACAGACAAATACAATGCCATTTTATATGAAGGAAGTTAGACATCTGTAGATTTTTATATCTATGAATGATTGTACTATAAAAAATGCTATCTTTCTCAATTCATACTGTTTAAGAACTCTAATTTGGCTTATAAAGTATTAACATGCAAAAGATTTTTGTTGTGAAGATGCAAAACCAATTTGCACTAAGTTATAAAACAAGTAGTTCAGGGAGACTGGAAAAAGTACTCCAAATAGAATTATTTCTTTAAAACTCAAATATTCAGATTCAAGTAAGACATTACCACTTTGCTAGTCTGTAGGAAAACAGTATGCCCTGAGAGGAGATCATTAAGAAAGAATGGATCATAAGAAATTAACATTGATAACATGGTGGCAAACCAAATCATGATGGTATAGACGAAATACATATTTAATATCTGGTGGTAGAAAACATAGTAAGTGAAAGCAACACTTACAAGTAAATAAAGGAGTATTAGAGTAGCTGATAGATAAAAGAAAGGAAACACAATTATATATGGTATGTTTTACCTAGATCTGCTACAGTTCCTCCTTTAACAGGTGTATTTTCACTATCTTTCTTTGGGTTTACTAGAAGGAGGAAAAACAAAACATCAGAATCATGTGTTAGAGGAAAAGTTCTACTTGCTTTTAAGAATAAAACAGATTATGATTCAAAAATACATGCATCTCATCAGAACTCCAATGGAAATCACGACTCACCTCATGTAAAAACCATAAATCCAGCTGCAAAACCTTAAGACTTAATAATAGATTATACTCTATAATTATCCAAGCAGTAATATTTTTTCACCATAGAAATAAAAAAAAAATTACATGGCAAAACATAGGAAGAATTTTTAGTCCCTTCCACAAAGTTTTCTTTTTCCCTGAAGATTTTTAGGCATTTATTTGGATTCCCATTTTTTTTTTTTTAAATCATTGATTTTTTTTAATATTTCTTTTTTAGCTGTAGATGGACACAATGTCTTTATTTTATTGCTTTGTATGTGGTGCTGAGGATCGAACCCAGGGCCTCTCGCATGCGAGGCAAGCGCTCTACCGCTGAGCTACAATCCCAGCCCTGGATTCCCATTTTTGTGCCATTTATTCAGACAGACAAACTGAAGGAAAAATGATACCTTCATTCCCCCTAGTACTGGAGAATGAAACCAAGAGTGCTCTACTACTCACACTCCCATGTCCCCTTTTTAATATACATTTTTATTTGTCCTAACTAGTTATACATGACAGTAGATGCTTTTTGATATGTCATACATAAATGGAGTATAACTTCTCATTCATCTGGTTGTACATGATGTAGAGTTACAGAGGTCATGTAATCATATATGCACACAGGCTAATAATGTCTGATTCATTCTACTATCATTCCTACCCCCATCACCTTCCTCTCCCTTCACTCCCCTCTGTCTAGTCCAAAATACCTCTATTCTTCCCCCCATTCTTATTGTGAATTAGCATCCGCATATTAGAGAAAATATTCGAACTTTGGCTCTTTGTGATTGGTTTATTTCACTTAGCATAATATTCTCCAGTTCCACCCAATTACCAGCAAATGCCATAATTTCATTCTTCTTTAAGGTTGAGTAATATTCCATTGTGTACATATACCAGGTTCTTTATCCATTTATCTCTTGAAGGGCACCCAGGTTGGTTCCTTAGCTTAGCTATTGTGAATTAAGCTGCTATAAACATTGATGTGCCCAGCCCCTTTTTATATCTTTTTTGGTACTGGAGATTGAACTCAGGGGTACTTGACCACTGAGCCACATCTCCAGCCCTATTTTGTATTTTATGTAGAGACAGGGTCTCACTGAGTTGCTTAGCACCTCGCCCTTGCTGAGGCTGGCTTTAAACTCACGATTCTCCTGTCTCAGCCTCCCTAAATGCTGGGATTACAGGCTTGCGCCACCGTGCCCAGCTCCCTTTTTATATCTTGAGACAGGTTTTTGCTAAGTTACCTAGGCCAGCCTCAAACTCTGGATCTCCCTGCTTCACTCTCCTGAGTCACTGGGATTACAGGTGTGTATCACCACGCTCAGTGAGAACTGACACCTTTCATGTATACAAACATAAACACACAATGTTGAAATTTATCCTCAGGGTTTTAAAATATTGTACAGATGTTATCCATTCTGTGCCTATTCCTTAACACTTATGTTTTCTCATGTAACAGTGTGCCTTTGTACTTACTCCATGAAAGGAATCTGAACTACTCTACATGGCTTTCATTTTTACAGGTCCACAGGTGGACCATAAACTATCCCTGCACTGACGGAAACTAAGTTTACATTCAAGAAATCACTGTCTGGGGCTGGCATTGTGGCTCAGTGGTAGAGTGCTTGCCTAGCTCTCATGATGCACTGGGTTCAATCCTTGCACCACATAAATAAATAAAGGTATTGTGTCCATCTACAACTAAGAGAAAATTTTTAAAAAAGAAAGAAAAAAATCACTGTAAGAAGCATACTTTTATCATTATCTTTCTGTATGCATGTAATTACTTAAGATGTGCTCTGAAAACAATAACTGTTATTATTACATGTACACATTTTAAAATTTAAAAGAGCCAAATTGTGTTCAGCAGCTTCACAAATTTACACTTCCCCCAAGAGCATGAGTTCCTAAATCCTCAAAACATTTACACATTCCTATCTACTTTTAAGTTTAAAACTATGACAGATGAAAATTATTTTAACCAGGCACAGTGGAGCACACCTGTAATCCCAGCAGCTCAGGAGGCTGAGGCAGAAGGATCTCAAGTTCAAAACCAGCATCAGAAACTCAGTGAGGCCCCTAAGCAATTCAGTGAGACTATGTCTTTAAATAAAATACAAAAAAGGACCAGAGGTGTAGCTCAGTGGTTAAGTACCCCTGGATTGAATCCCTGGTACCAAAAAAAAAGTTATTTAATAATTTTATATATTCTTGGTTAAGTAAGGTTGCCCATCTACTCCCACATATATTGGCTCTGCTTTTATAATAAGTTACTAGGATATAATACATTGCCTTTTTACTCCATGGGGTAGAGTATATTTGGGATTCTATTCATTTATTTATTAAATGGGTAAACAAATCTCTATTTCCCAGGCTAAGACCTAATTAAAATATATCAGTATTTGGAAGTTTACTTGTATTTAGTTTTGCTTTTTATATTTAGCAGTTTAATCTACCCAAAATTTAAATTCTTATGTATGATACAGAAAGGAATACTAAATTTATTATATATTTATGCAACAGTTTGATCTTTTCTCAGTACTGTGTAATTCTAAATTCACTATAAATGACTATTATAAACAAACATAGGTTATTTTTCCACTAGTCATTCTACTATATTAATTGATTCAGCCATTCCTGAGCCAAAACCAAATTACATTAATTATTATAGATTTACAGTTTAGGTAGTTATTGGTTAGGGTGCCACTGCTTTCGTGACTCCTTGATTTAAAATAATTTTGGTGGGCTGGGATTGTAGCTCAGTGGTAGAGCACTTGCCTCGCATGCGTGAGGCCCTGGGTTCGATCCTCAGCACCACATACAAAGCAATAAAATAAAGACATTGTGTCCATCTACAACTAAAAAAATATTTAAAAATAAATAAATAAATAAATAATTTTGGTTATATTTGTGATTTTCTCTTTATATATGAATTTAAAAATATATTACAGTGGGCTGGGGTTATGGCGCAATGGTAGCGTGCTCGCCTAGCACGCGTGAGGCACTGGGTTCGGTCCTCAGCACCACATAAAAATAAAATAAAGATATTCTGTCCACCTACAACTAAAAAAAAATAATAAAAATATTTTAAAAATATATATATTACAGTTGTGGTTTCTTTCTTTTTTCTTTTTCTTTTTTTTTTTTTTGGTGCCAAGGACTGAACCTAGGTGTGCTTATGTTCAGTCACATCTTGAGCCCTTTTTATTTTTGAGATAGGGTCTTGCCAAATTGCCAAGGCTGTCTTTACAATCCTCCTGCCTCAGCCTCCTGAGTGTATGGGATTAAAGGTGTGTGCCACTGTGCCTGGCTATTGTTCTTAATGCCCAGTTTTGCAATACAGTATTTTTTAGAAATATATAACGTGTCATAAAAGAAACAGAAAAGCTAATAAACTAGATAACGGTGAGGCGCTAAGCAACTCAGTGAGACCCTGTCTCTACATAAAACACAAAATAGGGCTGGGGATGCAGCTCAGTGGTCGAGTGCCCCTGAGTTCAATCCCCAGTACCAAAAACAAAAAAAAACAACTAAAGAGGACTGGAGATGTGTCTCGTGATAAACTATCCCTAGGTTCAATTACCAGTACCAAACAAACCAAAACAAAAACACCAAAAAAACAAAACAAAACAAAACAAAACAAAAAACAGCATCTACAGAAATAAAAGCCAAATCAAGTCAAGACCTAGGTCTAAAAGGATAAATGAAGTAACTAGGAAAAAGTTGAAAATATCTTTTGGATAACATAAGAGATGCAAATAGCACAAATTATGGAGGAAAACTAATTAGTTCTATTGTACCAAAATTGAAGATTTCTTTCCAAAAGACAAAAGATCGGCAGCAAAATAAAGCTATAAATTCTAATTTTTTGGAAGGGAGGGGGTACCGGGGATTGAACTTGGGGGCACTCGACCACTGAGCCACATCCCCAGCCCTATATTTTGTATTTTATTTAGAGCCAGGTCTTACTGAGTTGTTAGCGCCTTGCTGTTGCTGAAGCTGGCTTTGAACTTGCAGTCCTCCTGCCTCAGCCTCCCAAGCCACTGTGATTACAAGAATGCGCCACTGCACCCGACTTAAATTCTCAATTTAACGAGACTGGCCAATAAGGCAGAAGATGCAAAAAATCACAGATAAATGAACAAATAAGAACAAGCAATTCACAGTGAAGACACACTCAACTATACTCATAATAGTACAATTTAAAAAATAATAAGCATTTATCTGATAAGAATTCCAATATCAAACTTTTTAAAAAATTTTAAGCATTATTTCATTAAAATAAAACCATCACATGTTAACATAAATAATACTTTTATGAAAAGTAACTACATATGCAGAAACAACAAAACATAGTGGAAAGCCTGGCATTATTTTTCATTCTTCAAAATATTTTCAATGTTTCATTTGTTAGAAATCAGCATGATTTGCAATGTCAATTTTTTTTTTTACCAAGTGCTAATGAAGAAGTGTAAAAATAGAAACAGGAAATGTAAATAGATGTAGAAATTCATACTCATGGTAATTTTGTGTGTATATTTCCATATTTATCTAATAATGAATGTGGTAAATTCATTTATATAAATGTCATTATGCCTAGTTATCTCATGATTATGTATAAAGTACATAGAAACCTTTGCATTGGCCTAAGAGGAAATATATGGCTTTATTCAATTAAATATTATGGAAGGAAAGTTAGGGATATACTACAAAATGTCACATAATAACTCCCCTTTTTAAAAGCATATTTTTGACTACAAAATCTGTTAATAAATGTAAATATTCACAATTATAGTAAACAACAAAATTCTTATCTATTCATTTTGTCTGCACTTCTTATTCTCCCCACGACTGCCCTTCATTAACTACACCAAAATTCACCCCCCCCAACTTGTGATCTGAAAGTTGCACATTCTATTTGTTTAGATATTACACTAAAAAGTTAATAAATTTGAAAACATTTTCCTACTTAAGGGCTACATCAGCATCAGCTTCCTAATCCAAAATGGCAAAAGTTGGTCAACATTTTAAAAAGGGGTTGGGATACCATGCTGACAACTTCTTCCAGGCTACCATCACGAATGTTGAGAGGAAGGTTGCACATATTAACTTTAGAAAATTAAAGTCATAATTATTTATATGAATCAGAAGTTTCACTATTTGTATTTTTCTCTCATTGCTCTTTTTGGTACCACATATCTTCTTTCTTGAACTGAATTTTCACTTTGCATATTTTAGTCTAATTCTTTCAAATTAGGGACCCTGGATGGGTTAATGCCTAAAATGATTTCACACATACAATATCTCTATTATGCTTCCATCTTTAAATGGTATTTTTGGTTAAAATGGTAAATTCCAGGTTTAAATTTTCCTCTTCTAAGGAACTTACAAGATTTTGTTCTTAAGATACATAATATTCAATAAAACAAATCCAGATCTACAATTAAGATTCCTCAATAATTTGAAGGTAGTTTTTATTTGTTTCAGAAAGACTTTTGACCTTCATTAGTCTCCAAAGTTGTCAAACTAGACCTCAATGAAACTAAATGCAAGTCTTTTCCTCACTTATGCTCATGGGGTGCTTTCAAACTCAACACTCAGGTTCTGCTTCAATTCTAATAAAGTTTCTTCTTCTGTTAAAAAAATATTTGCTCCTATATTCTCTGTTCTTTATTACTAAAACTCCTGCAAGATGTACATGTAGATCTATCTTCCATATCTACATTTCCTCATTTTACATTTTTGTCCTCAAAAATTCATTTTTCCTTGCTTATTGAATTTTTCCTTGCTTATTTTCTCTCTTTGTCCTACACCCTGAGGTACAAGAACTGATTTTTTAATCAACTTTGCTTATGCTCAAACCCACAAGGAATCCAGTGCACAAAAGCTGAGGAGCTTAGGTTCTCCTGGTGCATTAGCTCATTTGGTTTTCTTCTGTTTTTAGGTGTACTTTTTTCTACATCAAGTATTGAATCCAAGGACCTCCCCCATGCTGAGCAACCACTCAATAACTGAGCTACATCCCAAACCCAAGAGACATAAATGTCTACAAATGAAATATGGTATCTGAGATATCACAGCCCCATCTTATTTCATGTATTGACTGCTCTGGGTTCAAAGCCTCCTAAACCAAAGTCTGCCCCATTATGTTGGAATGCAGGTTTCCTGTGTATTTGCAACTGCCTCTTTTGTATTAAGCAGATTCAAATACATTCCTATAATTTAGAAATCTCTCAAAATCTCTAGATGATTAATGGTGTTTTTGTTTTCCTAGGTTTTTGAAAAAGCAATTTTATGTCTTTCCATATAATTTAGAGAAGACATACTTATATGCTTATAGACATCTTAATCTAAACCCTAGACTATACTTTTTTTTCATTATTTTTATTACCCATAGAATACAACAGAAAACATTTAAACATACCTTACATAATAATTTAATACAAGGACTTCCATCTTTAATCTTAGACTACATTTGAAAAAACTAATTATAACCAGATGAAATTTTAATTTCTCCTAAAAGTTCATATCAAGGTAGTTAAAAAATAGAACCAAAAGCTGGGTGCAGTGGCGCATGCCTGTAATCCCAGCACTTTGGGAGGCTGAGACAGCAGAATCACGAGTTCAAAGCCAGCCTCAGGAACAACAAGGCGCTAAGCAACTCAACTTTTTATTTAGAGACTCTGTCTCTAAATAAAAAACACAAAATATGGCTAGAAATGTGGCTCAGTGGTTGAGTACCCCTGAGTTCAATCCTGGTACCAAAAAAAAAAAAAAAAAAAAGAACCAAAAACTATTAGGAATTTTATTTTATTTTATTTTTTTTGGTACTGGGATTGAACTCAGGGTACCAGACCACTGAACCACATCCCCAGCCCTATTTTGTGTTTTATGTAGACAGAGTCTCACTGACTTGCTTAGCTCCTCACTGTTGCTGAGGCTGGCTTTGAACCTGCAATTCTCCTGTCTCAGCCTCCCAAAGTGCTGGGATTACAGGCGTGCACCACCACGCCCGACTAAGGAATTTTAATGATTTAGTTGCTTGTATAGATTTCACACCTCTAGTTTGTAGCCTCTAATGAAATTTTGCACTGTAAAGCTGGATGGGTAATATGAAAGCTATAAAGTTCACCATTTCACATAGTAGTTTCCAATTTATGAGCTTCCTCCACCATAAAGGTGAATAATGATGATGTATAGATAAATAAATTAAATGCCATTCCTATCTTTTCCCCTTGAAATGAGTTGAACCTTAATTTTAAATATTTAATCACAGGCTCAGTTGAGATCACAAAATTGTAATGGTCAATTAAAAAAATTTATGAATACTTACAGCATACCTTGAGCTTCATTACATTGAAGTTAAGACTGGAACTTACGTCACCAATAACTCAGGTTCACAACACTAAACTTACAAAATTCAATACAGAAAGTTTTCAATTTCATATTCACATAAAGTAATGCCTACAGATTAGGTAGGTTTAAACTGTACATAAATGTTTTCTAGCTTTAAATGTGAATATTAATTCTGCTGTGATTTCAAAAAAACATTTAATTTTAAAATATTTCTAAATTTAGGTAAATCTTGGATCATAGTATGTTTTCTCCATAAACAAATAGGAAAAGTACCATAAATGACTGGTAAAGAGGGAATCTGAATAAAGTTAATATTGAAAGTAGGAATTTATTCATGTTTGAAAGTTGAGAATTATGGACCCAAAGCAAAAAATAAATTATCCCATGATGAAATTAGGTCTATCAGAAGAATACAAACCATTTTTGGGGAGTACCACCTCCTCTATATTGGGTACAGGAGTTGGATCTTCCATGTCCTTGGTAAGATCTTCTTGCTCATCTTCCTCTTTCTGACTTCTGCGCTTCCCGTAAAGATTAGCTTGGCTAAAACACATAAGTATATAAAATATAAATAAGACCAATTATAGCTAATTATACTAAATCATTTCTGAGGTTCTATCTTCATTATTGTTAAAATCTAGGGGCTGAGACTGTGGCTCAGTGGCAGAGCTCTTGCCTCACACATGTGAGGCACTGGGTTCGATCCTCAGCACCACATAAAAATAAGTAAACCAAATAAAGACACTGTGTCCATGTATAACTAAAAAATATTTTTTAAAAATCTATACTTACAAATCACTTTTAGACAGGTAGTAATTAAATTATAGACACCTTACTCAAGTTACATTTAACCAGCAAAAAAAATAGATTAAAAATAAAAAGTTACTGGGTATAAAAGATGGACAGATATCCTACTATTCAAATTGCAGACTTTATCCTAAAGGAAGCTTCAATTAGTACAACAAAAGAATACCTGCTAAGGAAATATGGCATATTCTCTCACAGACTATAAACAAATCACATAAGAAATTTTCTCAAAAATTCTCTCAGCTATATTTTCCTAGCTCTTTACTTCATCCAACTACCATACCACTTAGTATGGTACTCATTCTTTTTGTAAAAATTGTCTTTTTTTCTTTCTCTGACAATAAAAATCATCATTTATTTTTAAAACAAATACAAATAAAAAAGGAAAAATTTCCTTATCTTGAGGAATTACAATGAATACAGGACAGAAGTCATTAGAAATACAGTAACATTACTGTACTTCTATACAGGGAAATACAGAGAAATGAAGAAAATATATCACAGAGAAAAGATCAGTAAAGATCGAAAGTGATAAGTAAGCTGAATTTTGAGAATGTGTAATAATTTACTAGTAAGGATAAGGCAGTGTTTTAGAGTAAAAAGTAAAAGCTAAAGGCATAAGCAAAAACATAAAAATAAAATAATTCATTTGGGGATGCAATGGACAGTAATCTATAGTGTACTGCCAGTGAAGTAAACGGAGTAAGAGCTAGCTAAGAGAGCATGATGGACCAGCCTGCGTCCTACACTGCAGAGAGAATGCTCAAAGTTCTCTTTGAGAGATAATATATGGGTATAGGTTAGAATAAAGCACATAAGGTAAAAAAAAAAAATTTAAATTAAAAATTACATGAGTAGGGGCTGGAGCGGTGGCTCAGTGGCAGAGCGCTTGCCTGGCATGTGCGAGGCACTGGGTTCAATTCTCAGCACCACATACAAATAAATAAAATAAAGGTTCATTAACAACTAAAAAAAATTAAAAAAAAAAAAAATTACATGAGTATTTTAAAACCTTCAAACCTAAAGGTGTTGGGGAGATAAAATACTTTTAAAAGGAAAAGATGAGTAAAACAAAGGTTACAAAAACAGATTTCAAATGTTTTGGTTCAATACAGGATTTCAAAGAAAAAAATTTTTTCTGGTTTTGGGGATTGAACCTAGGACCTTATGCATGCTAAGCACATGTTCCATCACTGAGATACAAACCTAGTCCTCATGGAAAAACTTAAAATATGAAAAGTCTATTAGAATGCAAATGTATGCAATTAGCATACACACACACAGGACTCCATCTGCTATGGCTTTATACTCAGGGTAGAGAGTAAATGCCACCATTGTGAGCCTTTTTGACATCACATTTTGTTTCAACAACTACTAGTGTGCTGGCACCCCATTTTAGCTCATAAGCAGGAATAGTAGCATATCTGACTTTAGCCCTGGATCACTGAGAAAAGTTGGTAAAGCTTTCCTTACAAAGCTCTCACATAAAATGGGCACAGTGGCACACATCTGTGATCCCAGAAACACAGAAGACTGAGGCAGGATGAATATAAGTTTAAGTCAGTCCCCGCAACCTAGCAAGACCCTATCTGAGCAAGGTGCGGTAGCGCACTCCTATAATCCCGGCACTTTGGGAGGCTGAGACAGGAGAATTGCGAGCTCAAAGCCAGCCTCAGCAACAGTGAGGCGATAAGCAACTCAGTGAGACCCTGTCTCTACATAGAACACAAAATAGGGCTGGGGATGTGGCTCAGTGGGTGAGTGCCCCTGAGTTCAATCCTTGGTACCCCCCTCCCCCCGGAAAAAATGACCCTATCTGAAGAAAAAAATATATAAAAAGGATAGGGGATGTAGCTCAATGGTAAAGCACCCCAGAATTTAGTCCCCAGTACCCATCCCCCACAGCAAAAAACAAAAACAAAAACAGGTAGCTCCGATATCTCTGAACATCCACATCCACAGCAAGAGTCAGATTAGAAATCTAAAGTGTTTACCCTAAAAGCATCTTTGTCCCCCCATTTTTGGTACTGGAGATTGAACTCAGGGGCACTCGACCACTGAGTCACATCCCCAGCCCTATTTTGTGTTTTATGTAGAGACAGGGCCTCACTGAGTTGAGAAGCGCCTCGCCATTGCTGAGGCTGGCTTTGAACTCGCGATTCTCCTGTCTCAGCCTCCCTAAGTGCTGGGGTTACAGGCTTGCGTCACCACGCCCAGCTCCCAAAAGTATCTTTAAGAAAACATATTTTTATGATTTTAATTTCTATGCCTCAATACATGTGGTCTTAACAAACCCCATACTCATCTTTCTAAGTCAACCTGATCACTAATGGGACAGGTGGTAAAATCAGAGAAAAATATACTAACCATGGTCAATGATTTCTTAAACGCCTTACCAACCACATTTCTCAACACACCCATACAAAAACCCACTGTTTTTAGGGTGCCTTTGCATAAATAAAGATAAGATGCTTATAAGATAACATCTCATAATAAGAAAAGCTGTTAAAGCAAAAGATTTCCAAGTAAGTCAAGGTATGACTTACTTTCATTAAACCTTCCAATGTAAATGTAAAAATCCAAAAAGTCCTTAGGAGTTTGTTTTAATGCCTTCTGCATTAATGTTGGAGTTCTTACCCTTTCTTCCCACTTTTCTTCCGAGATTCTGTAGGGGTAGGAGGGGGAGGCGAAGGTGAATGTTTCCTCTTCCGAGCATTAGCTGATGCTTTTCTATCTCTTCGCTCTGGACTTCTGACTGGCTAGGAAGAAGTAAATGAAACTAAGTATCAGTTAACTTTACTGGCTCCTGGGTTTCAATAAACCTTTGTGCAAAGGTGAGTTTCCATAAACAAAGATAGCACCAAACCCACTAGTTCAGAAAAAAGGAAAGGTATGACATTAAGCGCCACTAGCTATGAAGAAACTTTCTGACCTTTCATTATCAATGCAACTCTTAGTATAATCCCACAGATACTCAAACTTTGCTGTAACAAGGACATGCCTTAACCTTGCGTAACTAAATACTGTTATTGTTCACATTTTGTACCTCTAGGTAGGAAAAGCATTTTCAATAACTGCTAGAAAAAATGAAACAAGCTATTAAAATAATGAAATAAAAATACAGGCCAAAAGATCCTATGAAAATGTACTAATATAGATACTACACTGGGCAGGGGATACAGCTCAATGGCAGGATACTTGCCTAGGACACGGGAGGCCCTAGGTTTGGTCCCCGGACCACACAACCACACACACAAAATACTAAGGGTTAATAAACATATAAACATATCTGGCAATGAATGGTAAAATTTTTAAAAAATTTATTAAGGGTTAAATTCTAAAACAAATAGGAACAACTTAAGACTACAAAAACTGTAAGACGCCCAATTTTAAAGTATTTTTTATTTTTCTTTCTTTCTTTTCTTTTTTTTTTTGTACCGGGGACTGAACTCAGGGGTACTCAACCACTGAGCCACATCCCCAGCCCTATTTTGTGTTCCATGTAGAGACAGAGTCTCACTGAGTTGCTCAGCGCCTCACCATTGCTAAGGTTGGCTTTGAACTCGCGATTCTCCTGTCTCAGCCTCCCAAAGTGCTGGGATTACAGGTGTGCCACCACCCCTGGCTTAAAGTATTTTTCTTAAAAGGAAAGGATATACATAGTTTAATAAAGAATTTTTAGTTGGAAAGTTAAAGGGTTAAAAACTGGAATGAAAGAGCTGTGCTTTCTACTTTAATGGTTTAAAAACTATCCTTGTTTCAAGAACTTCTGAAAAAACTAAAATATAAAGGAAAAACAAAATATTTAAGTGTTCCTAGTGAAAATGATCTTAGAACCACAGGTCTCTTCATGACACCGTATCAAACCCAGTTGTAACACACTTTGTTCTCCATCTCAAGTCTATTTAAAATGACAAATCTACCCAAGAAGTTGGGACCTATAAAGAATCTAGGGTAAATATTTAAGTGTATGGACTTGTTAAGAGTAGTAAAAAATATTAGATGTTAAGTTCCCCACCCTAACAAAGTACTGCACTTTAACTATGAAACCTTTAAGAGATGTACTTTGTATTAACTATTGTCTATGCATTAACAAAGATATTACTTGACATTAAACAAAAAAGGAAAACCATGGTTAAATTATGTTGTAATGATAAATGGAATACAAAATTAAAACTCAGGACAAAATCAGCTTTACCATCACCACATTATACTTCATGGGTCACTTTAATTCTTAATAACCCTTTGAGATTTTCATGCCTTTCTCAGGGGATGATAGCTTCTGAGATGGTTTTTACGGCTATATATGAACATTTGCATGTATATAATATCTGCTACACCATGGATTGTGTGTAAGTTTATTTTTGAAGATATAACATTTAGGGCAAGAAAGACAAAATACCCATTGGTGAGAAACAGTATCAAATAAAATACCTCTTCATTCTTTGTTGAAATTCGCTGACGAAAACTCACTGGCTTCCTGTTCTCATCCACTTCATAATCCTCCTCATTCATCCATTCATTGAAAACGTCAGTGTCCAAAATCCATTTCACATGAACCTAAAACCACATCAAAGCATAAATATCTATATAAATAATAAAATTACTTGAGCTTTTAAGTTATTCAGAAGGACTGTAGCTGATTATTTTTGAAGCTTCAATTACATAAAGTACATTAGGAACATACTACTACAAATGGTCTATGAGATGTGACTTAAACTTCTCTAATTTTTAATCCATTTCTTTCATTGAATAAAGAAGACAAAAAATAACAGCAGCTTGGGTTATACTAAGACTTTGATAGCAAAGATGTCCAAACTGATAATCATGTCATCGTTATCATGAAAAATTACTGATAAAAAAATTCAACAGCACAGAACAGAGAGTTATTGCTCTAGGCACAAAGGATGTCTTGAGGTTTGGGCAATCAATAACACTCTAAATTAAACTGAACATGATGAAAAATGAGCATATTTACAGAGACCAATCACCTAGTCCCATCAAGTACATATGTTGTGCTGTGGAAATCTTTTTCAGAAAGGGTTAGGGATACAGCTCAGTGGCAAAATGTCCATGGGGTAAACTACAATCCAGGGGGAAAAAGTTATAGAAATATATGACTCCACTAATAAAGCTTTTAAGATATGCAAAATAAAATAAAAACAGGATGTATGCTATTATACACCTGTATATGGTCAAAATTATTGTGGAAAAAAGAACATTGAAACATT
This sequence comes from Geosciurus inauris, assembly GCA_004024805.1. Lineage (NCBI taxonomy): Eukaryota > Metazoa > Chordata > Mammalia > Rodentia > Sciuridae > Geosciurus > Geosciurus inauris. The sequence goes on from PVHX01009825.1 coordinate 36,827, forward strand.
TAAAATAATAGTTACATCTAGAAGGGCAAAAAGGAAGTCAAACGAAAGTACTAATTCAAAGCTGACAATAATTTTCTAAACTTTTTAAAATAATGACTCATGTTCACTATTTTGTACTTAATAATTTGATTTTTTAAAGTAAGTGCTACTTTTGTCAATAATGATCAAATTTTCTTTAGGAATACAAAATAATATACAGGCATTATTTTATAAAATAATACAGAAATGAGAGGAAGAACTCCAGTTTAAATTTTCTGCCCAAAGGCAGATAGTTAGCTCCTCTTCCCCAAGTTTCAGAGGTTAGATTTCCAAGCATTAAATTGTGTTCTAGTAGCCAGGCACTGTGGGGGGGCAATGGGGACTGAACTGGGGGCCACTCTACTATTAAAGTATAACCCCAGCACTTCATATTTTTTATTTTGAGATAGGGACTTGACAAGTCCCCCAGGCAGGCTTTGAATTTTTCAGCTTCCAAAGTTTCTGGGATTACAACTTTGCGCCACCCACCAATCATTACTATTTACTTTTTAAAGTCCTTGTAGGGCTGGAGGTGGAGTTCCCTGGCAGAGTACACATTTACTATGTGCAAAGCCCAGGTTCTATCCCCAGTACCAAAAACCCACCATAGAAACAAACAAACAGGGGCTGGGGTTGTAGCTCAGCGGTAGAGCGCTTGCCTCGCATGCGTGAGGCCCTGGGTTCGATCCTCAGCACCACATACAAAGCAAAAAATAAAGACATTGTGTTCATCTACAACTAAAAAAAAATCTTTAAAAAAAAAAAAGAAACAAACAAAAAGGCAATTCAATTTTACTAAAAATTAAAGAAAAATGTGTCTTTATTTGCCTTCTTCCTCACAAGCACTTACCAATTCCAATCATTTATACTAAGGAATCATGGGAAAAACAGACATAAATCACAGAAATGCCACTCAAGAGGACCTTTCTCACACTAGTTTTCTAAAAGGAAGTATCATATTTATGACCCAAACCCCAACTTTCTATGGTATATGAAAAATAGTTCTAAAAACCTCTCTAATGTACTTATTAAGCAAAAATTTCAACACTGAAAAGTAGAAAAAATTAACATTTTCCTAATGAATAATTTAACCTTAGATATAAATAGACTTCTCTCTTATGGTGGGGGTACTAGAGATTGAACTCACGGTCTTATGCTTGCTAGATAATACATTCTACTACTAAGGTACAACACCAGCCCACATAGACTTTTCTGACTTTTCTTAATAACACAAACAAGCACTGCAGTTTTTAGGAATGGGAGAAAAAACTAAGGGAATACTTAATGATGTACATATTATGAAAGAACAAAATATAAAAACTTAAAAAAATTTTAACAAAGTACACTTTTAAATTTATGTACACAATAGTCTAGGAAGTTTGATGGTAAAAAGTGAAGGGAAATGAATCCCTTAAAGGCTAAAAGGAAGACATTAAATGTTAAGAGAATATGGTTAACTCAACCACATACAGAAACCTAGTATAGAGCAAAGGCTGAATTGTCAAATCACTGAGGAAGAGGTGGTCTTTTTTTTTTTTTTTTTTTTTTTTTTAAATATTTTTTAGTTGTTGATGGACACAATGTCTTTATTTTATTGCTTTGTATGTGGTGCTGAGGATCGAACCCAGGGACTCACGCATGCGAGGCAAGCGCTCTACCACTGAGCTACAATCCCAGCCCCAAGAGGTGGTCTTTTTAATACATTATGTATCCATTTATATACAATTAGACAGCCATTTGAAAAGGACATGATGAGATCCATTCTTTATATCAGAATAAAATCAAAACAGACTAAAGATCTAAATTTAAAAGTGAAACTATGCAAGAGCTAGAATAAAACAATGTGAACTCCTAACAAGACAGGTTGATTTTTGCTTAATCCGACAAAAATTCTGGATGTAATAACAGAAAGATGGAGAAAACTTATCACATAAAAATAATAAAATTTAAGGTGGTGCAGTGATGTGTGCCTATGATCCCAGGGACATGAAAGGCTGAGGCAGGAGAATCGCCAAGTTCAAAGCCAGCCTCAGCAATTTAGTGAGGCCCTAAGCAATTTAGCAAGACCCTATCTGAAAATTAAAAAATGAAAAAGGCTGGGTCCAGGCACAGCGGAAAATGCCTATAACATCAGGGACTTGGGAGGCTAAGGCAGGAGGAGAGCAAATTCAAAGATAGCCAAAGCAATTTAGTGAGGCCCTAAGCAACTTAGGGAGACCCTGTCTCAAAATTAAAAAATAAAAAGGGCCAGGTGCGGTGGCACATGCCTGTAATCCCAGCGGCTTGGGAGGCTGAGGCAGGAGAACAGTGAGTTCAAAGCTAGCCTCAGCAAAAGCGAGGCAGCTATCAACTCAGTGAGACCCGGTCTCTAAATAAAATACAAAAATAGGTGAGAATGTGACTCAGTGGTGGAGTGCCCCTAAATTCAATACCTGGTACCAAAAAAAATAAAAAAGGGTTGGGGATGTGGCTCAATGGATAAGGACTCCTGGGTTCAATCTCTGGTTCCAAAAAACAAAAACAAGGTTCAGGAAAAAATGAGAACAAAGATATGTAGATTTTATATGATAAACCAAAGAGGGCCAACATATTAATGACAGGCAAATCTAGTAAAGATTATAGAAGTATACAATATACTATTCTTTTTCCTATAATTTTTATGTGATTTTAAAATTATTGCAAATAAAGATTCTTTTTAAAAAAGACAAGCCAGGTATAACTCCAGCTGCCCAGGAGACTGAGGCAGAAGGATATTAAGTTCAAGACCAGCCTGGACAACTTAGTAAGACCCTGTCTTAAAATTAAAAGGGGCTGGAGGGCTAGAATTGTAGCTCAGTGGTAGAGCGCTTGCCTTGCATGCATGAGGCACTGGGCTCCATCCTCAGCACCACATAAAAATAAATAAAAATATTTGTGTCCAACTGCAACTAAAAAATATGTTTAAAAAAGGGGGGCGGGGGACTGGAGATGTAGCTCGGTGGTAGCATACCCTTGGGTTTAAGCCCTAGTACCAAACACACACACAGAAAAGAAGCCAGATGCAGTGGCACATCTGTAATCCCAGTGACTAGGGAGGCTGAGGCAGGAGAGTCACAAGTTCAAAGCCAGCCTCAGCAATGGCGAGGTGCTAAGCAACTCAGTGAGACCCTGTCTCTACATAAAACACAAAATAAGGATGGGGATGTGGCTCAGTGGTCGAGTGCCCCTGTGTTCAATCTGCAGTACCAAAAAAAAAAAAAAGAAAAAGAAAAAGAAATAAAACTAGGTAAAAATATTCAATTGTTTAAATTGGGGATATAGCTTAGTGATAGAGTAGTTGACAATATACACAAGGCCCTGGGGCTTAATCATTAAAACTATCAAATAAAAATAAACACACAAAAAGATAAATTTCTTGAAAGAGTTAATAATAGAAGCAATCTTGGACATGGGTATAAAGTAGTACTTTGTTCTAGTCTTGCAATTTTAAAAATTATTTCTACATTTAAAGTTGAGGGAAATGCATGTGTAAAATCATGGGTTCAATCCCCAGCATCACCAAAACAAAAAAAGAAAAAGAAATAAAAACATGGGGGGGGGGGTCGTCAATGCAGATCTTATCATTGTAATAGAATTGATTGATAAAACAAATCTGTATCATACTAAAAATCATGTAGGAACTGCTTCCAAACTTCCTAAATTGACACACCAATGATGTTCAAACTCCACTGCTCTCTGAAGGCTCTCAAACCAAAATCTGACTTGGTTTGTTTGGGATTCTTCTCCATCATCACTACAGACATTTCATCTAAGACCTTGAGAATGAGGTTATAGACGTCTATCTAAAAGGATGACTAGAAGGGGAAATCATTTTTTTGTATCTCCTTAAAAGATCGTTTTAGAGCTAAGATGGGTTATTAGATTATGTAAGTTTTGTTTTTTTTTTTAAACCTGAGCACAGTGGCCCATGGCTATAATCCCAATGACTCAGGAGGCTGAAGCAGGAGGATCACAAGTTCAAGGTCAGACTCAGCAATCAGGCAGGTCCTAAGCAACTTAGGGAGACCTCATCTCAAAATAAAAAAATAAAAAGGATTGAGGATATGGCTCAGTGGCTAAGCATCCCTGAGTTCAATCTCTAGTATCCTCCCACCAAAATTTTTTTTCTAGGTCCATATTTTGTTGTCCTTTAATTTTTAAACAAAGATAACTCATGCTCTCGTTTTTAAATTTCATGAAAGATTTTCTAGACAAATATTTACCTTCCACGGCTTTTCTGGAATTGGTGGATCTTCAATTTCAGCATCAACATCATTACTATGGACCCAAGTATCATAGCTATAAATAAATAAAATTGAAAAAACAAATTAGAATCAAAGCTCATTCTTAAAGATTTATCAAATAGTAAGAATATATTTTAGTTAAGCACAGTGGTGTGTGCCTGTGATCCCGACAGGCAGAGGCAGAAGGATCTTAAGTTTGAGGCGAGCCTTTACAATTTAGTGAGATCCTGTCTTGGGGGCAAAAAAATAAAATAAAAAAGTCAGGCACAGTGGCCCATGCATTTAATCCAGTGACTTGGGAGATCACAAATTCAAGGCCAGCCTGAACAGCTTATCAAAACCCTGTCTCAAAATAAAAAATATAAAGGGCTGGGGATACATCCCCAGTGATAAAGTGGAAGGAAGGAAGGAAGGGAGGGAGGGTGGGAGGAAGGGAGGAAGGGAATTTCCAGGGGTTGGGAAGTGGGGAAAGAGGAGAAGTGCTGGGGAGTGATATTGGTTAAATATTTTTGTTATGCTGTATGTATGTACCAATATATAACAACAAACCTCATCATTACATATTATAATGCACCAATAAAAAAAAAGTGCAAAGAGGATTTAACAGGAATTTCACTGAATCTATAAATTACTTTGTATAATGTTGATAATAATATTAAATTTTCCAACTCCTGAACGTGGAATATTTTTCTATTCATATTTTTTTAAATATTTTTTAGTTGTTGATGGACACAATGTCTTTATTTTATTGCTTTGTATGTGGTGCTGAGGATCGAACCCAGGGCCTCACGCATGCGAGGCTGAGCTACAATCCCAGCCCTATTCATACTTTCTTTAACTTTTTTTCAGTACAGTTTTATCATTTTGATTGTATAAACACTTCTTCATTAAATTTAACTTAAAAATGTTTCATTCTTCTGATGCTATTGTATATGGGATTGTTATTCTTATTTCCCTTTTAGAATTGATTTTCAATATACAGAAATGCAACTCATTTGAGGTAGGCTTTATATCCTGTTATTCTGCTCAATTCATTTTTTTAAAAAACATTAACAAAAAAAAAAAGAGTTGGGGAAGTAGCTCAGTGGCAGAGCACTGAACTAGCATGCTCAAAGACCTCATTTAATTCCCTGGGACTTTCAGAAAAAAAGAGAGAGAATGTAATTTTATAATACTATTATTACACCATTATAGCAAGTTATCAGTTCTGCCTTTACTACTGTGCCAAGAAATCTCCGTGGCATTAGTCATTATTATCACCTCCGTATTGCCTGAAACAGGCAACTCGGTTCACAGAATTTTCAAGTTCTTTTTTCTGGAAAAGTGCTTCCCTCACTTGGCCTTCACAATACTACTTTCACCTGGCATTTGTTCCTTCTTGTAAGCACTCTTTTTCACCTCTCTTGCCAGTTTCTAGCTTTTGCTAGATTAAAGGCTCCAGGGCTCAAGTTTTAGAACAAAACTCTTTTCATGGTGACCTCATTCACTCTTGTGACTTCAAATACTAACGACTTAAAATCTTTTATTGGTCCTCTATTCTGAATTCTGAACTCATAAATCCAAGAGCCAATTCCACATCTCTTTTGAGTCTAACAAGTGTTCCAAGCCTAACACACTCACAGTTCAATTTGTAAACCCATCCAGGCTGCAATAATGCACTTCACAGTCAATCAACCTCATCTCAATAAGTGAAAAATCCATCTTTCCAACTGTGCAGGCCAAAACCCTTGGAAACATTCTTGATTTTACTCTCAAATGCATCCTAATTTCAAACCATCAGCAAATTCCACTGCTCTGCATTCAAAGTATGTCCACTCTACCTTCTTCTCAACCTGCCACTCTGTTCACTCGTTTCCCTGCTTCATCTGTTGCCTTCCCATCAATTTTTCACAAACCAACCAAATGATCCTTTTGAAATCTCTGCCAGTCCATAAAACTCCACTACTCAAAATCTGCCAGAGGATCCCATTTAATCAGAATAGAAGTCAAAACCCTAATAGTGAGGCTGGGAATATAGCTTAGCTGGTAAAGTGCTTGCCTTCCATGCACAAGGCCCTGGGATCAATCCCAAGCAACACACACACACACACACACACACACACAAAGTCCTAACAGTGGCTTGCCAAGGACTCAAGATCTAGTTCCATTGCTGCCACTATGCAGTAATGTGACCCCATTTCCTAGTCCTCTCCTTTTATTCCTCACTCATGTTGTAACTGAGCAACACAGGTCTTAGTTCAACATGTAACACCAAACCTGTATACACTTAAAACAGGCTGTTACCTACTGCTGGAATGTTCCTCACTATTGTGATATCCATATAGTTCACCTCCTTACTCAAAAATCTTTTCTCAGTGAGCTTCAACTCACTGATCTAAATCACTACACATACTCCAACACAACTTTGACATAAAAGTTATCTACCAAATAAAACTCCTAATTCAAATACACAGGCCAATAAATTATGAAACTAAATGATATCTAATCAAATTTATGACTTATCTTTATATCATTTATTTATGTATTTATTCTAATTTTCAGTTATATGTTTTAGACATACTTAGAAGTCAGTTCAGAAATATTAAGGAGTAGCACAGGTCTATTTATCTTGCTGGGCACAGGTGGAGCATGCCTGTAATCCCTGCAACTTATGTGGCTCAGGCAGGAGGATTACAAACTCAAAGCTAGTCTCAGCAATTTAGCAAGGCCCTAAGTAACTTGGTGAGATCCTATCTCACAATAAAAAAAATAAAAGGGCTGAAAATATTGCTTAGTGGTAAAATGTCCCTGGGTTCAATATCAAGTACTGCATCCCACCTCAAACTGAACATATCTAAAGACATAGTTCCTTCTTTTAAAACTATAATTATGAGCCAGGTGCAGTAGCATATGACTGTAATCCCAGTGACTTGAGAGGCTAAGGCAGAAGGATTGCAAATTCAAGTCCAACTTCAGCAACACTGGGAAACCCTTTCTCAAACTAAAAAAAAACAATAGAACTAGGGATATAGCTCTGTGGTAAAGCACCCCTGGGTTCAATCTCCAGTACTGCAAAAAATATAATCGCGCCATGGACAGCAGCACATAAAAATAAAAACAAAGCCAGGCACGGTGGCACATGCCTACAATTCCAGCACTTTGGGAGGCTGAGACGAAAGAATCGAGAGTTTAAAGCCAGCCTCAGCAACAGCGAGGCACTAAGCAACTCAGAGAGACCCTGCCTCTAAATAAAACACAAAATAGGGCTGGGGATGTGGCTCAGTGGTCGAGTACCCCTGAGGTCAACCCCTGGTACCCAAATAAATAGATAGATAGATAGATAAATAAATAAAAAGTAAAATAACTACAGCCAAGCATAGTGGCCCAGGCCTATAATCCCAACCACTCCGGAGGCTAAGGCAGGATTACAAATTCAAGGCTAGCCTGGGCAATTTAGCCAGACCCTGTCTTTAATGGGGGGAAAGGGTAGCTCGGTGTTTAAGTGCTTGCCTGGCATGCACAAGGCCCTGGGTTCCATCCCCAATACCACAACAAAACAAAACAAAACAAAACAAAACAAAACAAAACAAAAGCACCTCATACATAAAACCAGACTTTTTATTTTTTAGTCTTCTGGTGAAGACTAAACATCTACTCACTAGTCTTATTCTTCCCCAGTGGAAATGGAATCTGATCAACCTCTACATCCAAATACCAATTTAAAAGAAATACAGAGAATAAAGAATGCAATTCAAATAGCAAACCTCAGTTGTGCCATCACAAAAATCCACATCATCATCAGTAGGACAAACAACCTGGTTTCTAAAAAAGTAGACTGCAAGAAGTAAAGAAGACAAAGGAGAATCTATAAACTTGAAATACTTAAATATACCTGTTAATCACAACATATGAATTTTACCTGATGTCTAATTCAACAAATATATCACTTACATGACAGCACTGACAAGGTATTTTATATTAACTAATTTTTTTTTAGGATTGACAATGATGTTATGATTAATTCCTTTTAAAATGATTACTCATATTTTAGAAATAAATACTTAAAATATTTATGGTAAAATGGATGTCTAGGAGTTGCTTCAAATAACTTCGAAAGGCAAGAATCAGAAGGGAGTTGAAAAGCCCACTCTACATAACAGAACCGGAACAAAACCAACACCATAACAGTTCTCCTATAAATTTAAGGAAATAAAGTATACAGAAAGCAATACCTACTTCCATGTGTTCTGCACAGGCATAATACTGAATAAGGACTCACCACCCACTGCCACTAATATCAAGGTATTGTGTGTAATATTCTTTATACTACAAATCACTGAAACAGTATGACATATAGAGTAGAACAGCTGGGCACAGTGGTGCATGCCTGTAATCTCAGCACTTTAGGAGGCTGAGATAGGAGAATCGTGAGTTCAAAAGCCAGCCTCAGCAACAACAAGGCGCTAAGCAACTCTGAGACCCTGTCTCTATATAAAACCCAAAATACGGCTGGGGATGTGGCTCAGTGGTCGAGTACCCCTGAGTTCAATCCTCAGTACCAAAAAAAAAAAAAAAGTGAGAGAGAGTAAGAACAACACTAGGTAAATAAATTTTGTGACTAGAAAAACTTTTTAGACATAACTTCATCCTTAATAGTTTTTGGAAAATCCGAAGTAACCAGTCATAAATATAAAGAAAAATTCATCTCTTAAAGGAAACAAATCTAAACTAGCAACCGAATACCATAAATAAATCCTCTTGGCAAAAGCGTAAAAGCTCAGTTTTTTGAGAAAGAAAAAAAACACAACAAGTGACCTCATAGAATTCCATAACTTAAATAAAAAAATAGTCAAGTCTCATTTACATATATACCAGACTTCAGAGCATACATACCAATACTGACTATCTGAAGACAGGAGCTCAAAGGCTCCAAACACAAAGTAATGATAAGGAAATGGAAACATTAATTACCATGATTTGATCAGTACAGATTAAACACCTGTATTAAAATATCAGAATATACCTCATAAATACGTACAATTATTAAATGCTACTAAAAATATCTTAACATCTTGAGATAGATATGCTCACTAACCTTGATTTTTATCATTATATGCTATATACACACACTGAATTATCAAACTGTACCCCATAAATATGTCCAATCAAAATAATGATTAATATTAAAAAATAAAAAAGCTTGTGGCGCACACCTATAATCCCAACCCCAGAGGCTGAGGAAGGAGGATTGTAAGCTCAAAGCCAGCTTCAGCAACTTAGTAAAGCCCTAAGCAACTAAGTGAGACCCTGTTCCTAAATAAAATATAAAACGTGCTGGGGATGTACTCAGTGGTTAATCGCCCCTGGGTTCAATCCCTGACACTAAATAGATAGATAAATAGATAGATAAATAAATAAATAAATAATAAAAAATTACCTGTCTGGGTAGAAACCCCAATGCACTAACACCTGCTTGTCTTTTCTCATCACCGGTCTCAGCCATTCTTCTAAAAGAGAAAAAGAAAAACATTAGTTAAACTGATGAAATAAGTGAGCAAGCTTTGATTTAGTCTTAGTATTTACCAAGAATTTTTGGTTTTCTCTTAGTCAGCTTTCTCATCACTGTGACTAAAATGACCCAACCAACACAAATGTAGAGGAAAAGTTTATTTAAAGGCTCACGGCTTCTCCATTCATAGACAGACAGCTCCATTCCTCAGAGCTTGAGGTGAGGCTGAACATCATGGAGGAAGAGTGTGGCAGAAGGGAGCAGCTCCCATCTTGATCAGAAAGCAGAGGGACTAGCTGGACGCAGTGGCGCAAGCCTATAATCCCAGCACTTAGGGAGGGTGCGACAGGAGAATCACAAGTTCAAACCCACCCTCAGCAACGGCGAGGCACTAAGCTATTCAGTGAGACCCTGTCTCTACATAAAACACAAAATAGGGCTGGGGATTTGGCTCAGTGGTCGAGTGCCCCTGAGTTCAATCCCTGGTACCAAAAAAAAAAAAAATTGTACAAGCACTGTGTTCACTTTTCAGATAGGTATAAATTATATAATAATATAATTTTTACTGATTTTAATCATATTTGCTTAATTCTACATTTCAGCACTGGTTATCAAATGCTTCTTTGGTAATCTGAATTTGTCTTAGAAACTTAATTCTAGTAGTAAAAGGAAGTTCTGAAAAAAAGCCTCTTGAAAGTCAAGAAACATCAAAAAAGCTTATCTTTCAGGTAAGTAAAACTGACTTTTTTAATGCCAGTTTCAAGGATTAATAGCCCAAACCTCATGACCTAAAACTATAAGCTCACATGAATATGGTCTTTTTTTTTTTAATATTTATTTTTTAGTTGTAGGCAGACAGAATATCTTTATTTTATTTTTATGTGGTGCTGAGGATCGAACCCAGTGCCTCATGTGTGCTAGGCAAGCACGCTACCACTGCGCCATAACCCCAGCCCCGCATATGCTCTTTTGAACCATCCACATGGCTATCTGTTTTGAAAAACAAAATGAAAAGCAAATAATTAGGCCCTGTTGAAACAAATGAAGAGAAGGAGCCAATGGACTTTCAAAATCAATACTATATCACCTAACCTATTGCTATGGTTTGGGTAACTGTTCTGAAAGGGTCCAATGGTGCTTTTGTGTGGAACCTTTAAACGTGTGCCCTACTTGGAAATCTTCTGGAGGCAAACTCAATATTGAGGTTATGGCTCCCTCCTCTTTCTCTCTGCTTCCCAGCTGCAGTGAAGTAAGTTGTTTCCTTCCTCTAAACCTTTCCACCATGATATACTGTCCACAGCTCCAAACTTACTGGGCCAATTGACTATGGATTGAACATCCAAAATTCTAAACCCAAATCAACCTTTCCTGTTTTTTAGTTGATTATCTCAGTATTTTGTTAGAGTGACAAAAAGCTTATCAACACACCTATCCTGTCACGCTATTTTGTCTATTAAGATTTGCCCTTTAGAATACTAAACCTATCATCAAAAACTGTGAACCTCTAGGAGGGAAAGATAAAGATATATCCAGTTGACTGTCAGAAAGAAATTTTATAGTCATTACCTCTGAAAAAATTCCCTAATAGCAGAAAAAACTAACGGTATAAGATATGAAGGGGCAATTCATTTTACTGCTTATATTTCCCAAGCAAAGGAGACACACTACACCATGCAGGGAGACAAAAGAAGCATTAGCATGATTGGGAAGAGAAGCCTAAAACAGAGTCTTAATTAAATTAGGGTTTTCACAGGAAAGGCAAAACATGACATAGTAAGCAGCTTAGCATTGGCTAGTTTGAAAATTTCAGGCAGTTGTCGAGGCACAAGAGGTAGTTTGGGTTGTTTTTTTTTTTTTTTTTTGGTACTGAAGATTGAACTCAGGGGCATTCAACTGCCTGGCACCCAGACATCAGAGTATCTAGGAAATGACAAACTGTGGCTTGGATGTGTGAGAATTAGATAAGAAGATGGATGGGTCTATATACTCCATATTGGCTGGTTTGCATATGAAAGACATTCTCCTCATCACAGAAAGAAAACTACAGACAAATATTGTTGACAAACATAAATGTGAAATTCCTTAATAACATTAACAAATTATGTTCAACAAAATATTGAGATTATACATTATGATCAACCTGATTTCATTCTAGGGATGCAAGGACAGTTTAACATATGCAAACCACATAAACAGAATTAAGAACCCAAAATCACATAATCATCTTCATAGATGCAGAAAAAGCCTTCAACAAAATTTAGCACTCATTCATGATAAAAAACACTGAAGAAACTAGGGACAAAAGAAATTTGCCTCAACCTAATAAAGTTTATATATGACAAACTCAAAGCCAACATCATAATGAATGAGAAAAAATAAAGTATTTCCTCTGAAATCAGGAACAAGATAGGAATGCCCACTCCCACCACTCCTATTCAATATAGCATGAAATTTTAGCAAGAGCAATTAGGCAAGAGAAAGAAATTAAAAAGATACAAATAGGAAAGGAAAAAAATCAAATTATCACTGTTTGGAGATGACACAATCCAATACTCAGATGATCGAATAAGCTCCCCCAGAAGACGTCTAGACCTAATAAAAATTAAGCAGAGTAGCAGAATACAAAATCAACTATTTAAAAAAAAAAAAATCAACAACTTTTCTATATACCAAACAAGAATTCACTGAAAAAGAAATGAGGAAAACTATTTCATGCAGAATGGCTCAAAAAATAATTAATGAAAAAGTAAGAACAGGGCTAGGCGTAGTGTTGTACACCTGTAATCCCAGTGGCTCAGAAGGCTGAAACAGGAGGACTGTAAGTTCAAAGCCAACCTCAGCAAAAGCAAGCGCTAAGCAACTTAGCAAGACCCTGCCGCCAAATAAAGAATTGAAAGGGCTGAGGATGTAGCTCTGTGAAAAGTGGCCCCTGGACTCAACCCCTAGAACAAAAGTAATAAACGCTGGTAAGCACATTGGGTAAAAGGAACATTTATATACTGTTGGTGAGACTGTAAAGTAGTATAATCACTATGGAAATCATTATGGAGGTTCCTCAAAATACTAGGAATGGAACTTCCATATGACTCAGCTATACCACTCCGTGGTATTTATCCTGAAGAATTAATGTCATCATATTATAGCAACACATGCATAATCCATGTTTATATCCACACAATTCACAATCGTCAAACTATGGAATCAGCCCAGGTGCCCATCAATAGACGAACTGGTAAAGAAGATGAGGCATGAGCAATGGTGCCCCCCACCCATAATCACAGCGACTCAAGAGGCTGAAGCAGGAAGATTCACAAGTTCAAGGCCAGCCTTAGCAACTTCACAAGACCATGTCTCAAAATAAAAAGGACTGGGGATATAGTTTAGTGAAGTGCCCCTGCTTCAAAACCCAGTACTCCCTCAAAAAAGGTGGTATTTATACACAATGAAGTTTTACTCAGCCATAAAGAATGAAATTAGGCTGGGCATGACGGCACACTCCTGTAATCCCAGCAGCTCAAGAGGCTGAGGCAAAAGGATCATGAGATCAAAGCTAGTCTCAGCAATGTAGCGAGGACTTACGCAACTTAGCAAGACCCTGTCTCTAAATAAAATATAAAAAAGGGCGGGAATGTGACTCAGTGTTTAAGCAACCCTGGGTTCAATCCCCAGTTTAAAAAAGAGAAAAAAATTACATTATTTTCAGGGAACTAGATGGAACTTAAGAGCATTCTGTTAAACCAAAAAGTCATGCGCAGAAAGTAAAGAGTTTGGACTGGGATTGTAGCTCAGCGGTACAGCGCTTGCCTCGCATGCATGGGGCCCTGGGTTCAAACCTCAGCACCACATACAAAGCAATAAAAAAAAAAGACATTGTGTCCATCTACAACTAAAAAAATATTAAAAAAAAAAAGTAAAGGGTTTTTTCCTCTCATATACGGAAACTAAAAGGGGAAAAAAAATTTAAAGGAAGTGGGGATCTCATGAAAATGGAAGATAAGCAGGGCGTGGTGGCTCACGCTTGTAATCCCAGCACTTTGGGAGGCTGAGACAGGAGGATCACGAGTTCAAAGGCAGCCTCAGCAACGGTGAGGTGCTAAGTAACTCAGTGAGACCCTGTCTCTACATAAAACACAAAATATGGCTGGGGATGTGGCTCAGTGGTTGAGTGACCCTGAGTTCAATCCCCAGTACCAAAAGAAAATAGAAGATAAGTGGAGGAAGGAGAACAGGAGAGGGAGGAGGGAAAGGAAAGGAGAGATAACAAGGAATGAAACTGACAAAATTATGGTATGTGCATGAACAAATACCTAAAACTGAAGTCCACTATTGTGTACAATTATAAGGCACCAATGAATAAAAGACATTAAAAAGAAAAGATCAACAAAATTAACAAACCCTTCATCTACACAGATATGATTTTATATGTAGAAAACTAATGATTCAAAAAAAAGAAAACACCAGCACTTAGGGAGGCTAAGACAGGAGAATCATGAGTTCAAAGCCTTGAAGCCAGTCTCGCCGTGGCGAGGCGCTAAGCAACTCAGTGAGACTCTGTCTCTACATAAAACACAAAATAGGGCTGGGGATGTGGCTCAGTGGTCAAGTACCTCTGAGTTTAATCTCCAGTACCAAAAACAATAACAACAACAAAAACCTAATAGCCATGTTAAAATATATAAATAAAATTCAGCTTGAAGCTAGAGAGCAGTCAAGACACAAGAATCAGTAGACTGACAAGGCAATCTGCAGAATGGGAAAATATATTTAACAATGTATTAGATAAGAAAATAATATGCAAAATGTAAAAAGAACCTATGACTCAACAACAAAAATAATAATAATGTGATTTTAAAATGGACTACAGGCAAGCGCGATGACGCAAGCCTGTAATCCCAGCACTTTGGGAGGCCAAGACAGGAGATTTGTGAGTTCAAAGCCAGCCTCAGCAACGGCAAGGAGCTAAGCAACTCAGTGAGACCCTGTCTCTACATAAAACACAAAATAGGGCTGGGGATGTGGCTCAGTGGTGGAGTGTCCCTGAGTTCAATCCCTGGTACCAAAAAAAGAAAAAAAAAAAAAAAAAAGGACTGTGCTGGGAGTGTAGCTCAGTGGTAAAGCATTTGCCCAGCATGTTCAAAGCCCTGGGTTCAATTTTTGGTGTGGCAATCAATTCATCAACTGAACAAAAAGTAGACAACAGACTTCAATAGCTATTTCTTCAAAGAAGATATACAAATGGTGAACAAGCACATGGATGTGCAACATCACTAATTATCAGGCAAATGCAAATCAAAACCACAATGAAATATCAGCTTATACCTGTAAGAATGGCCACTATCAAAAAAACAGCAATTAGCCGGGCGCAGTGGCGCAAGCCTGTAATCCCAACATTTTGGGAGGCTGAGACAGGAGGATCACAAGTTCAAAGCCAGCCTCAACAATGGCGAGGCACTAAGCAACTCAGTGAGACCCTGTCTCTACATAAAACACAAAATAGGGCTGGGGATGTGGCTCAGTGGTTGAGTGTCCCTGAGTTCAATCCCCAGTACCACAAAAGTTCAATCCCCAGTACCACAAAAAAATAAAAAATAAAACAGCAATTAACAAATGTTGGAAATGATGCAGAGACACTGGAAACTCTGCGCACTGCTGGCACAGAATGTAACGTGGTGTGGCAGCTATGAAAAAGCAGTGTAAAGGATCCCTGAAAAATCTAAAAGTTATAGTATTGTTTGTTACAATGATGGGAATCAAACTCAAGACCCCAAGGATGCTTGGCAAGTAGTCCACCACAGAGCCACATCCCCAGATCTAAAAATACAATTAAACAATCCAGTGATGGCACTTCTGGGTATAAATCAAAAGAATTAAAAACAAGATCTAAGAAAAAAATATGTGCACACTCATGTTCTTTATAGTGTTATTCACAATAAGCAAGAGGTAGAAGTAACCACCGTTGATGGATAAACAAAATATGGTATATACAAACAATGAAATCCTGGCATATGCTATAATACTGATGAATGTTTACACCACTATGCCAAGTAAAATAAGCAGTCACTGAATCAGCAAATACTGCATAATTTGATTTATACAAGATATACAAAGCAGTCAAACTTAAAAACAGAAAGTAGCATGGTGGTTTGTCAGAGACGAGGAAAAAGGGAGAGAGAAGTCATTATTCAATATGTTATTATACAGTGTCTGTTTTGCAAGTTGAAAGGTTCTTTAGAGCTGTTGCAAAAGATGCATGTTTAAAAATATCTGAAATAGTTGGGTGTGGTGGCACATGGCTGTAATCCCAACAGCTCAGGAGGCTGAGGCAGGAGGATTGTGAATTCAAAGCCAGTCTCAGGAATTCAGCAAGGCCCTAAGCAACTTAACAAGACTCTGTCTCAAAATAAAAAAGCCTACAGATTTCACTCAGTGCTTAATAAGTGCCCCTGGGTTCAATTCCTGGTTACCCCTCTCCCCCCCAAAAAAAGTTGAAATGATAAAACTTTTTTCAAAAAAATATTTTTTAGTTATACATGGACACAGTGTCTTTTGTTTTGTTTTGTTTATTTTTATGTGGTGCTGAGGATCAAACCCAGTGCCTCACACATGCGAGGCAAGTGCTCTGCACTGAGCCACAACTTCAGCCCTGAAATGCTAAATTTTATATTATATACTTTCTACCATCATTTAAAAAAATTTTTTTTGTTGTAGATGGACACAATATCTTCCTTTATTTATTTTTATGTGGTGCTAGGGATAGAACCCAATACCTCACATGTACAAGGCAATCATTCTACCACTGAGCTACAGCCCCAGCACTACCATAATTGTTTTAAAATGGAAACAAAACACCTGCACTTCCTACAACATGAATGAACCTTGAAACATTTATGCTAAGTGCAAGAAGGGAGAAACAAAAGGTCATAATATGATTCATTTATATAAAATGTCTTCAACAGACAAATTCATAGAGTAAGAAAATACATTAGTGGTTGTCATTAACTAAGGTGAGGGGGAAAATAGGAGTGTGAAAATATGTTCTGGATTGAAAAGTAATAGTTGTGCAACTCTGGGAATATACTAAAAACCAATAAATCATAATACTTTAAAAGGGAGAATTTTATGGTACATGAATTACATCTTCATGAAGGTGGGATTACAGGCTTGCGTGGTTAGTTCTTGATTATCTGCTAACAAATCCAAATGCCTTTTCTCGTGCTTTATTTTGATTTCTTTAAAGAACAACATTACTGCCTAGTTTATAAATCTTAACATGCTTTCCCAGTCCTTATTTTCCCATGACTTTTAAGATAATGGATAGTTTTAGTCTGACACTTTGACACTTAACTAATCTCCTTTGTTCTCTTGGTATGTAAGTTTATCCCATCTAATGATAAAATTCTCTTTCACTCAGCAATCTATTAAGAGATTCCTAATGGGTCTTCATATTGGACTTACCTTTTAATATCCTAAATCCTAGAAATTGGCTCCCAAATTTTCCTAAAACAGCCACAGTTTACATTTTTTTCACCAAAATCATTTACATTGTATATTCTCTCTCCTCCACCAGCAGAACAAAAGGTGCTTCTAACCAGAACTCTTTTCTAATATATACCTTCCCACCTCTCACCTTCATTATCCTAAGAAACGTAACCAAACTGACATCCACTTTGCCTCAAATTTTGTAGTTTATTACATCTATGATTTTGCTTATACACCCTGTCAACGCCATACTCAAAATCACTAATACTTTAAGGATCATTAAATATCACCTGTTAATTTTAAACTTTAGGTAATACTTGTTAAAAAAAATGAAAATAAAAAACCACATTGCCATTATCAAGGGTTTTGGAACACAGTCCATAATACATTGTTGGTATTATCATCATCTGCACACCTACCTGGAACATATACATGTAAGAGCCCAGCATAAGGCCTAGCAGAGTCAATGACCCAGTCACTTCAAGATAAAGCTAACAGTATACAGAACTACACATCATATAAAAATTATCTTCAAATATAAAAAAAGTAGAATTCAAATGCTATCTCCTAATGATTACCCTGCTTATTTGATAGCAATACCAACATCAAAACTAGGATGTATTTAAAAAAAAAGAGCCAGATGCAGTGGTGCATGCCTGTAATCTCAGCAACTCAGGAGGCTAAGGCACAAGGGTTCCAAGTTTGTTGTTTTTTTTTTTAATATTTTTTAGTTATACATGGACACAGTGTCTTTATTTTGTTTTGTTTATTTTATTTTATTTTTTTAATTTGGCTATTTTTTTTTTATATCTTTCTTTCTTTCTTTGTTTATTTATTTATTTATATGTGGTGTTGAGGATCGAACCCAGCGACTCACGCATGCGAGGTGAGCACGCTACCACTGAGCCATACCCCACTGAGCCATACCCCAGCCCGTTTTGTTTATTTTTATGTGGTGCTGAGGATGGAACCCAAGAGGCAAGCGCTCTACCACTGAGCCACAACCCCAGCCCCGGAGGGTTCCAAGTTTGAGACCAGCCTCAGGAACTTAATGAGACCCTAAGCAACCTAGTGCGACGCTGTCTCAAAATAAAAAATGAAAGGGTTGGGGAAGTGCCTTAGTGGTTAAACACCTCTGGATTTAATCACAAGTACAAGATAAATAGTGAAGGAAAGAAAAAGAAAAAAACAAATACCATTCAAATTATGGTAAGGGATAAGGCTGAGGATAAGGCTGAGTGGTTAAAGACTTGCCTAGCATGCATGGAGCCTTTGGTGTGACCCCCAACACCACCCAGGGTAAAAAAAATTCATAACTTAAAAATTGGAGATACTAGCCGGGTACAGTAGCGCATGCTTGTAATCCCAGAACTTTGGGAGGCTGAGACAGGAGAATTGCAAGTTCAAAGCCAGCCTCAGCAATGGCGAGGCACTAAGCAACTCAGTGAGACTGTCTCTAAATAAAACACAAACAGGGCTGGGGATGTGGCTCAGTGGCCGAGTACCCCTGAGTTCAATCCCTGGTACCAAAAAAACCAAATTGGAGATACTATGTTAGCAACAGAATTAGTATCATACATAGCTATCCACCACCTCCACCTAGTGGCAACTAGTTGCTAATACTAAACAGGATAAAAGAGAAGAAAGGCCAAGTATAACCCACTAGATACAGAGTGATGTTTCTCTCTTTAGGAAGATTAGGGTATGGTTTTTAGATTTGATACCAAACATACAATCAACAATCAATCAACCCTCCTTTTCCCCCTCAAAAGATTAAATTCTTCTGATCATTTTTTAAATGTCTGTATCATCTGTAGTTACGTTCCTTCCTTTAATTCTTGGTATTTATTATTTGTTCTTTCTTTTTTTCTCCCTTGTGTACATAGCAGAATTTTTTTTTTTTGGTACAGGGGATTAACTCAGGGGTACTTGATCACGGAACCACATCCCAGCCCTATTTTGTGTTTTATTTAGAGACAAGGTCTCTGCTTAGCACCTCGCTGTTGCTGAGGCTGGCTTTGAACTCTGATTCTCTTGTCTCAGCCTCCCAAAGGGCTGAGATTACAGGCATGTGTCACTTGTGCCCGGCTAACAGCAGAATTTTTATAACCTTATTAGTCTTTCAAAGAATCATTGACATTGCTGAGAATCTCATTATTGCATAATTTCTAATTCATTAATTTCTACTTCATTATTTTTTTTCTTTAATTTGCAATTATTCTTCTGACTAAGACGTGTTTGGACCAACTTTTAGTCTTTTATCTTTCCTAATATATGCATTTAAAGATACATATGCCATGGGTTTAAGCATTGCACAAAATTTAATGGTGTTATATTCTGCTATTGCTTTAATTATTACTCAGTCAAAAGATTCTGTTTTCAGTATAATTTCTTCTTGACCTATGGATTATTTGGCAATTTCTTTCTTTCTTTTTTTTTTAAATATTTTTTTTTAGTTATAGATGGACACAATGTCTTTATTTCATTGGTTTGTATGTGGTGCCGAGGATCGAACCCAGGGCCTCACACATGCGAGGCGAGTGCTCTACCGCTGAGCCACAATCCCAGCCCCGGAAATTTATTTCTTAAAGGCTTAAATACACATTCAGCATAAATACTAGAGTGAGGGAAAAAACATTCCATGGGGGTTATTGGCCATTCAAATATGATATAATTTGGCTTCCCATATGAAAGTCATCCTGGGATATGCTGTGCTTATCCAAAGACTTAATTGTAGTATCCCTACAACCTATTATTTCTCATTATAAATTAACTTTTATTATGTATTTCAAGTCAGTCCTATTAAAGAATAATTAGCACATGTAAGTTTCTGTAGAGCTGATAAACTCTGCCCACTGTTGAAATTATCTTTCAGAGCATGTTAAACATCAAAAATTGAACCACTAGGGCTATAGCTCAGTGGCAGAGTGATTGCCTACCATGTTTGAGGGACTGGGTTCGATCCTTAGCACCACATAAAAATAAATAAAGCATTCAGTCCATCTACAACTATACAAAAAAGAAATTTTTTAAATTGAACCCCTGGAAACAAACTAGTATCTTACTAGTCAACTGTTTTCTTCCTCAAAGACATTCCTCTATTTTGCTATGTCTGTTTTCAGAACACAAGAGACACAGCAAATATTAACAAAGTAAAAGTATAAAGAATGCTTATACTTACAGATACTTGCCAACAAAGAAATAACAGTTGGACAAAACAAAGTTAAGTCTGATTAAGGAGTCAATTCCTTGTTGAAGAAAACAAAAAACTATATATTTAAATAGAATGTAAAATTTAGTAGTTAAAACTCACTTTAAGGGCTAGGGTTGTGGCTCAGTGGTAAAACGCTTGCCCAGCACATGTAAAGTACTGGGTTCAATCCTCAGCACCAATTTAAAAATAAACAAATAAAACAAAGGTATTGTGTCCACGTATAACTAAAAATATTTTTTTAAAAAACTCACTTTAGGGGCTGGGATTGCAGCTCAGCGGAAGAGCACTTGCCTCATATGAGTGAGGCCCTGGGTTCGATCCTCAGCACCACATACAAAGCATAAAATAAAGACATTGTGTCCACCTACAACTAAAAAAGAAATAAAAGCCGGGCGCGGTGGCTCACGCTTGTAATCCCAGCACTTAGGGAGGCTGAGACAGGAGAATCGCGAGTTCAAAGCCAGCCTCAGCAATGGCGAGGAGCTAAGGAACTCAGTGAGACCGTCTCTACATAAAACACAAAATAGGGCTGGGGATGTGGCTCAGTGGTCGAGTGCCCCTGAGTTCAATCCCCAGTACCAAAAAGAAATAAAAAAAAAAAAACAACAACCTCACTTTAAAAAGCTGGATATACTATTTAAACCTCTTCTGATATGATATAAAAGCCATATATTATATGATATATGAGTTCATTAGTTCACAACCATAAACTAACTTACCATCCTCTTGTGAGGAAGGATATGGATAAATGTGGTGGGAAGCTTTTGACTTCTCCTCAGTAAATGTTCCCTGGAAAGCAAATCAACAAATTACATAAAAATATAACACACAGCAAGCAAACTATAAGATATTAGTTAAAAATTCCTTAAGAATTACACATGTGGGCTGGGGTTATGGTGCAGTGGTAGCGTGCTCGCCTAGCACATGGGAGGCACTGGGTTCGATCCTCAGCACCACATAAAAATAAAGATATTCTGTCCACCTACAACTAAAAAATAAATATTAAAAAAAAAAAAGAATTACACATGAATTTATTTATTTATTTATTTATTTTTGTGCTGGGGATTGAACTCAGAGGTAATGGACCACTGAGCCATATCCCCAGCCCTATTTTATATTTTATTTAGAGACAGGGTCTGAGTTGCTTAGTGCCTCACCGTTGCTGAGGCTGGCTTTGAACTTGCGATTCTCCTGTCTCAGCCCAAAGTGCTGGGACTACAGGTATGCGCCACTGCGCCCAGCTTCATCTATTTATATTTTAAGATGACGGTATTTTTCATTAATGAAAATGGGTATTAACAATAACAAAAGGTATTGTCTATAGACATACAAGTTGAGCATCCCTTATCCAAACTGCTTGGGACTAAAGTGTTTCAGATTTCTGAGCTTTTCAGATGCTGGAATATTTAAAGACCTCACCGGTGGAGCATCATTGATCCAAAAATCCAAACAACCCAAAAACCCAAACCTTTTTGAGTATTATAGTGGCACTCAAAATGGTTCATATTTCAGAGTATTTCAGAATTCAGTTTCAGATTAGGGATGTTCTGCCTTTGCCTCTTAGCTCATTCTCTATGTATCTCTCTGTGTGTACTTCTAACTAATTCTTAAAATTGCTGCAAAGCTAGCCAGGTGCAATGGCGCACACCTGTAATCCCAGTACTTGGGGAGGCTGAGACAGGAGAATTGCAAGTTCAAAGCCAGCCTCAGCAATGGTGAGGCGCTTCTCAACTCAGTGAGACTCTGTCTCCAAATAAAACACAAAACAGAGCCGGGCGCGGTGGCTCACGCTTGTAATCCTAGCACTTTGGGAGGCTGAGACAGGAGAATCGCGAGTTCAAAGCCAACCTTAGCAAAAGCGAGGTGCTAAGCAACTCAGTGAGACCCTGTCTCTACATAAAACACAAAATAGGTCTGGGGATGTGGCTCAGTGGTCGAGTGCCCCTGAGTTCAATGCCCAGTACCAAAAAAAAATAAAAAAAAATAAAAAAAAAACACAAAACAGGGCTAGGAATGTGGCGCAGTGGTCAAGTACCCCTGAGTTAAATCCCCAGTACTCAAAAAAAAAAAAAAAATTGCTGCAAAACTAACACAATTAGCCGGGCGCGGTACAAAATAGGGCTGGGGATGTGGCTCAGTGGTCGAGTGCCCCTGAGTCAATCCCTGGTACCAAAAAAAACCTAACACAATTATCATCAACGGATATGAATTAATGCAGGTTTTATGGCATTGAGTCATAAGCTTGGGCTCCACAGATACATGGTAGGACATATGAAATGCCTCCCCCCCCACCCCTCCTCTCTCTCTCTCCCCACACACACACACACACACACACACACACGTATATGCTAGTTTTGTAGTTTTAAGTCAATGTTGGAATACTAACAAATATAAAAACTGAGCTCAAGTTATAGGTAGATCATAGCCAGAGTACTACATGTAGTCTAGAACATTCTTGAAGCAACTTAGGCCAAAATATGTTCATTCTAGAGACCATAAGATCAATGGAAAGTCTTATAAATCAGTTGTAAGTAGCAATGTCAATATATTCTCTGAACTGTTTCTTTCTCCCTCCCCTCCCTTAGTACTGAGGATTGAACCCAAGGGTGCTCCAGTACTGAGCTACATCCCCGTCTTTTTATTGAGACAGATCTCATGTTGCTGAGACTGGCCTGGAACTTATAATCCTCCAACTTCAGCCTCCTGTGTAGCTGGGGTTAAGGCATGTGTCATAGTACCTGAATATTTTCTTTTTTCACAATGAATATTACTATTACAATCAAACAAGCTTAGTAATGCGCTTCATTTGAGAATTCTAAAATTTAAAAAACTGGAGCTGAGTTAGCTGTCTCATAAGAAAAGGAATTCTCAATCACTGAAATGTTCTGGGTGCATTTTTGAACAGACACAAAAGGAGGAAAAGGGGTATCAATGTTTAGTGAGTCAGAGGCAACATACAGAACAGCACGTGTTGGCATATACACCCTGTCAGGTAGTACTGGATTTGAACCTTAGCTTTGTATACTACTTGCATGACATGGAACAATTTATTTTTATGCATCAATGGCTCATGTGATATGAAATGATAATGCCTGGGCTGGGATTGTAGCTCAGTGGTAGAGCGCTTGCCTTGCATGCATCAGGCACTGGGTTCAATCCTCAGCACCACATAAAAATGAATAAATAAAGATATTGTGTCCGTCTACAACTAAAAAAATTTTTTTAAAAATGATAATGCCTATATCATAAAATTTCTGTTAAGACCTAGTTAATAGGGGCTGGGATTGTGGCTCAGGGATAGAGTGCTTGCCTCGCATGTGTGAGTCACTGGGTTCAATCTTCAGCACCACATAAAAATAAATATATAAAATAAAGATATTATGTCCATCTACAACCAAAAAAAAAAAATTTTAAAAAGAAGACCTAGGGGACTGGGATTGTGGCTCAGTGGTAGAGCGCTTGCCTCGCATGCGTGGGGCACTGGGTTCGATCCTCAGCACCACATATAAAAAAATAAATAAATAAAATAAGCTATTGTGTCCATCTAAAACTAAAAAAAAAAAAATTAAAAAAAAAAGACCTAGTTAATAGATGCGATTAACTAAGAATAGTGACATACACACCATAAGTGCTTAATCAGTATGACCTATTAATGCATATAAAATGCTCAAGTAAAGCTCTAATTGTCAGTTTTCAAACATGGCACTGTTTTTACCTTCTCTAAGGGTGTAATTCAGTGGTAGAGCCTAGCATATGCAAGGTTCAATCTCAAGTACCACAATAAAGAAAAAAAAAAGATTCTATAAAACCAGCCAACACAGCTGGGCGCGGTGGCACAAACCTGTAATCCCAGCACTTAGGGAGGCTGAGACAGGAGAATCGCGAGTTCAAAGCCAGCCTCAGCAACAGCGAGGTGCTAAGCAACTCAGTGAGACCCTGTCTCTATGTAACACACAAAACAGGACTGGGGATGTGGCTCAGTGGTCAAGTGCCCCTGAGTTCAATCTCCAGTACAAAAAAAAAAAAAAGAAACCAGCCAACACTACTAGCCCTTCAAGGGTATACTTAGCTAGCCAGTTGCGGTGGTGCATGTCTGTAATCCCAGTGGCCTGGGAGACTGAGGCAGAAGGATCAAGAATTCAAAGCCAGGGGCTGGGGTTATGGCTCAGTGGTAGCGTGCTCGCCCAGCACGTGTGAGGCACTGGGTTCGATCCTCAGCACCACATAAAAATAAAATAAAGATATTCTGTCCACCTACAACTAAAAAATAAATATTTAAAAAAAAAAAAAAAAAAGAATTCAAAGCCAGCCTTAGCAACTTAGCATCGCCCTAAGCAACTCAGTGAGTCCCTGTGTCTAAATAAAATGCAAAAAAAAGCCTGGAGATGTGGCTCAGTGGTTTAGTGCACCAGGGTTCAATCCCTGTTTCCCCTCAACCAAAAAATGAGTATACCTACACAACATTCACAAAGTCATATTTTTTAGAAAGTATTACAGGTAACTATTTACTGTTAACTGAACAAAAATAACTCCTTCCAGCAATGATTTGGTAGTCTTGAGTAACTTCAGCTTGAAGGCATGAACCAGCAAGTTCATCTATTCTATTTCTGCCCTTTTAACAGTCCACATGTAATTAAGCTATACTTGACATACCAGTAACAAATATTCCAAAAGTAAAAAAGGTAGTTAAATGATCCATTAAAAGTAATAATGCGGGCTGAGGTTGTGGCTCAGTGGCAGAGCGCTTGTCTTGCACATGTGAGGTACTGGGTTCGATCCTCAGCACCACATAAAAATAAATAGACAAAATAAAGACATTGAGTCCATCTATAACTAAAAAATATTAAAAAAAAAAAAAGTAATAATGCACCAGATATGGTGGCACATGCCTGTAATCTCAGCAGTTTGGGAAGTTGAGGCAGGAGGATCACAAGTTCAAAGGTAGCCTCAGCAACTTTTATTTTTTTTATTTTTTTTTCAGTTGTAGGTGGACACAATACCTTTATTTTTACATGGTGCTAAGGATCGAACCCAGTGCCTCATCTGTGCTAGCCAAGCACTCTACCACTGAGCCACAACCCCAGCACATTTTTTTTTTAATTTGTAGGTTTAGTTTTTTAGGGGTTTTTTTGTTCTAGATGGACGCAATACATTTATTTACTTTTACCTGGTGATGAGGATCAAACCCAGTACCTCCCACGTGCTATGCAAGCCCTCTACTAATGAGGAGAGCTAATACCTCAGCCCTAGCCTCAGCAACACAGCAAGGCCCTCAGCAACTTAGTCAGGCCCTAAGCAACTCAGAGAGACCCTATCCCAAAATTAAAAAATAAAATTAAAAAAAAAGGGCGGGTGGGGGTGTCGGACACAGTGGCGCACGCCTATAATTCCAGCACTTTGGGAGACTAAGACAAGAAAATCGCGAGTTCAAAGCCAGCCTTAGAAATGGCGAGGCACTAAGCAACTCAGTGTCTCTAAATAAAACACAAAACAGGACTGGGATGTGGCTCAGTGGTCGAGTATCCCTGGTACCAAACCAAAGGGGGGGAGCCTAGCAATGTGGCTTAGTGGTCAGGTGCCCCTGGGTTCAATCCCTGGTACCAACCCCCCTGCCCCCCACCAAAAGTATTAATGCTAGTGAAAAGAAAAAGTAGACTTCACACTGCTTCATCTGATAGCACAATTAAACTACCTTTCTCCATGTGTTTGACAGAAATGTCATGTGTGAAAGGCTATACAAAAATCTATAATTGCAAGCAGTATTTAAATCTGCTTTCAAAACATGGAAGATATTTTACTAAATGCTAAAACATATTTCAACTGGCAATCTCTTTTGCAGCAGAGAAGGAAAAAAAAAAGATAATGAGGCTTCTCAACTAATACTAGAGATCAGTAAAACTATTACACAAATGATATTCCAAAAAATTATCTGTACCTCAGTTACAAGATGTCCTCAGTTAGTTTAGCATATCATGGGTTTCATTACAGTTTAACCACATGTAACCAAAAACCTACACGCGGTAAATACTAAAGACTCAGGCTAAAATGAAGTTAGTGAAGGAGTTTAAAATATCAGAAAGTGGCATTATGTGAATCAAGAACATATAAGCTTGGACTAAGACCATACCACAGGGATAGAGTGCTTGCCTAGCATGTGCAAGGCCCTTGGGTTCATTCCTCAGTACTAAGAAAACACACATGCATGCTTATCAGGAAAGCACAGTTTAGTTTTGTTTTGAGACAGGATGAGACTCATTCTGAGACTCATCCAGGTAAGTCTCCAACTCATGGTCCCAGGTGATCCTCCTGCCTCAGTCTCCTAAGTAGCTGGGATTATAAGAATTCACCACAATACCTAACTGGAAAACAGCATTTTTTTTCAGTCATTTTAAAAGAAACACATATCTGGGGCTGGGATTATGGCGCAGTGGTAGCGTGCTCTCCTAGCACGCATAAGGCACTGGGTTCGATCCTCAGCACCACATAAAAATAAAATAAAGATGTTCTGTCACCTACAACTAAAAAATAAACATTAAAAAAAAAAAAAAAAAAAGAAAGAAACACATATCTAAATAGAAGTATGTATAACTGGGCGGACTGGGTAAGTTTATTTGAAGTATATTTCATCTCCTACTGTCAACAATTGTGTCACAGACTCTTTGTGGCTCTGTTTTCTATAATTTAGAGTTCTGTGATGCAGAATATACTAGTTTCCTTATGTAAGTGTATTTTGCTATAAGACTACGGTAACTCCACACAAGTGCACTTATTAAATGCTCCCTGGGCATTTAGGAGAGTGGGAGAAGTAAAAAAAAAAAAAAACAACCCTGGTACTGTAAGTATTCAGAGAGGAAAATTTCTTTTATTGTAGAAATATACAAAAACTCAAAGATATTACAGTTAATATTTATTAGAAGCATGCACTACTCTGAAGTGACTGTGTCTATTACCTGATGTCGCTTGATGATATCTTTCAATTTGTTAGCCAACTTCAGATCAATGTCTGGAATGAGGTAGATGTTGGGTCTGGTCAGACAATTGTTCTGGGGAAAAAAGAATAAACTTTGAAGTTCTATTGGTATTAAAATAATGTAACAATATTCATCCATTACCACAATAACAAAAATAAGTGTTCAAATTCACACTTCTTAAAACATGAAAGTATGCTTTATAAAATTAATTAACTTATTTATACATTCTTTTTTGCAGTACTAGGTATTGAACTCAGGGCTTTGTACTTGCTAGGCAAGCACTTTACTACCTCTGCACTATATCATCAATCCTGTTTGGGTTTTTTTTTTTTTTGTCCACCAGGGGCACTTAACCACTGAGCTATACCCACAGCCCTTTTTGAGACAGAGTCTCATTAAGTTGCTTAGAGCCCCCCTAAATTGCTGAAGCTGACCTCAAACTTGTGATCTTCCTACCTGAGTCTCTCAAATCGCTGATATTATAGATACATGCCACCACACCTAGCAGAAAGATATGCTTTGATGTAGAATATAAAGTCTTATCTCAGAAATAAACAGGTGATCCAGCAGGACATTTTAAAAATCATCCCAGATCCCTCTCTGCAGCTGGCTATATCTGGACAAAAATTGTTAAGAATCATGACTTAAGGAAATTTCGTAGGTAAAACTCATTAAGGTACCATACCAGATTGCCAGATTGATCCTCCTAACCAATTTTACCTCCATTTACCTTAAATGTTGTATTTTCACAGCTACATCTTTGATTTGGGAAGTAATTATACCTCTTTCATCCCATTTCTAATCTTAAGAATGGCAATAAATCATGCTTAACTTCTCAAACCTGGATCAAAATGCAACCAACAAACAAAACGCATCCAATTATTTTGCTAGGTAACAGTTAATGAACAAACAACAAAAAATTAAATATTAAGTTTAATTTCCCCAGGAAGGTTAATTCAATGAACACGATAAACTGCTGGTCAA
The DNA here is from genome assembly GCA_004024805.1 of Geosciurus inauris. NCBI lineage: Eukaryota > Metazoa > Chordata > Mammalia > Rodentia > Sciuridae > Geosciurus > Geosciurus inauris. The sequence continues at coordinate 65,243 of PVHX01009825.1, forward strand.
TAAAAATATGGAAACAGTCTTGGGCTATAGCTCAGTGGTATAACACATGCCCAGGATGGGTGAGGCCCTTGGTTCAATCCCCAGCACCGCAAACAAAAACCAGGAGACACAATGAAGAAAATCAAGCATTCTCTCATTCAGGTTATAATCCAGTTAGGAAAATACATATTGATGGCACAATCATGGAACAAATCCAAGGAAAAAGACTATAAAACCAAGTGTCTAGCAGTAGAGAGGGTTTTATCAAATAAAGTAAATGTGATTTGAATAATGGATAAGGAGCTAGGGATATAGTTGGTAGAGTGCTGGCCTCATGCGCACAAGGCCCTGTGTTCAATCTCCCACACCACAAAAAAAAAAAAAAAAAAAACAGGATAAGGTGACATTAATGAAAAAACAAAAACCATAGATTATTTCACAAGAAATTACAGACTGGCAATCTTAAAATACCAGTAAAAGTAACAAATCTTAATAAAACAATATATTTCAGAAAAAATTTATTCTTTTGATGTTTTCAAAGTCTAACATAACCAACTATAGAACTGGAAGTGTATTTAAGAAGAAAATGTTATGTTGTTATTTATTTATTTTGGTACTGGAGATTTAACCCAGGGGCACTTTACCATTGCACTACATCTCAGTCCTTTTTATTTATTTAGAGACAGAGTCTCACTAAGTTACTTAGGGCCTCACTAAGTTGCTGAGGCTGGCTTGAACATGTGATCCTTCTGTTTCAGTCTCCCAAATCGCTGGGATTACAGGCATGGGCTACTGTACCCAGCTTTGAAGAAAAAAAATTTAATAATCTAACTTTCAAAGTTACCTGCACCAATGTTTTCTCGATGTTCATAAACATTTCAACATTACGATCCATTCGGGATGGATTCTGCAGATCAAATCTCCGCCTAAAAGAGAAGAAATTCATTAGAAGATTGTCTCCCACCTTAAACACAAGTGTAAACTTGATTTCAGAATTTAATACAAATAAATTGAATTTAGTAGCCAGGTGTGGTGGCTCAAGCCTGTAATCCCAGCACTTAGGGAGGCTGAGACAGGAGAATCGAGAGTTCAAAGCCAGCCTCAGCAATGGCGAGGCACTAAGCAACTCAGTGAGACCCTGTCTCCACATAAAACACAAAATAGGGCTGGGGATGTGGCTCAGTGGTCGAGTGCCCCTGAGTTCAATCTCCAATAGCAAAAAATAAAATAAAATAAATAAATAAATAAATTAGACTTAGTAACCAAAATAGTACTCTACAAACTATTTAAAAGTATACTCTCAATACCGTAAGATTGTAGCACTAAGCCGGATGTAGCATTAAGCCGGGCCAGGTGGCTCACGCTTATAATCCCAGCACTTTGGGAGGCTGAGACAGGAGAATCAGGAGTTCAAAGCCAGCCTCAGCAATAGCAAGGCGCTAAGCAACTCAGTGAGACCCTGTCTCTACATAAAAAGCACAAAATAGGGCTGGGGATGCGGCTCAACGGTTCAGTGCCCCTGAGTTTAATCCCTGGTACCAAAAAAAAAAAAAAAAACAATGTAGCACTAATACTTTTATAAAAGAGATGACATTAAACCAAAGGCTAGCACAATGGAAACTGATGGCATTCATTTAGGCACAAAATACTGAGTTGATGACAGAGTTCCTGTGACGAGCACATTTACAGTTAGACTTCTAAACATGGAGAGGCAACAGATGCTAACCAAGTTTTAGGATGTTTTTCTGGAGGAACCACAAACCACACTGACACAGTTTCCAGAACTTTTTTTTTTGCTAGGGGTCTAGACTCATCCCCTGCTTTCTACACAGGAAGGTTTGATACTGTTTGATACTGCACTTGCTTGGGATCCAGCTCTTATTTATTGAAGATGCAGGTTTTTGCAGTGTTAGCCTTAACATTAGTAGGCGATATTTACTGTTTTGGTCACATTTGCTTTTCTGCTAGGTCAGAACACCCTCAATTTCCTTTTGAGAACCATTTTTCTACAACTCCATCCATGTGGACTGTAGATTAGATGGGGGCTCCTTATCATTTTCCAGAGGCAACGCATATGATCATGGCCAGACTAATAAGGACAGTGCAGGTAAGCCAAATGGATCTGGTCCACGTGGATCCAAGGATCTATCCAGGAGGCAGGGAGACAAGCAGCCCTCTTCTTTGTTCCAATACTACCTTGCAGGGTGACAGCCTAGAGTTGCCAGGTGGAGGAGGAGAGTGAAGCCAACAAATTGAGGAAAGAGCTGGGAGATGAAAGAAACAGTTCTGCTAATATCATTAGGGCTCCTGGATCAAGGCCTGAAAAACACCCTCAATTTTTTTTTTTTAACACTTTTTAGTTGTTGATGGATCTTTATTTTATTCATTTATTATTTATATGTGGTGCTGAGGATCGAACCCAGTGCCTCACGCATGCTAGGCAAGCGCTCTACCACTGAGCCCCAGCCCCAGCCCCATCCTTAACTCTTCAACAAGGCCAAACCAAACTCTTTGACTACAACATGTTAACTTGAATGTAACTTGCAACAGGAAGAGTCATAACAAATACTGCATCTGATAATCAGCCTATGGACCTGTGTGTTATCTGTTAGCTTGTGCATCGTTCTTTTGAATTTTATTTTTCTTTTTAAAAATATTTTCATTTATTTCTACTTGAAAAAATATAATAAACCTTTGTGATTTTTCTGAAAACAAAAAAGATGACATAAGAGCTTTCATAGTCAAAATGAAGTACCAATTCCAAGAAGTATTCCATTATCCTTAAATCAAAGATATTTTACATCATATAGAAAAGTAATCCACAGATCCAAAGGCAGGGAATCACCATACTATCCTTCGAGAATAAGGAAAGTTTGCTACGTGTAGTATGTATGCCTATAATCCCAGCTATTCAGGAAGCTAAAGCAGGAGGATCACAAATTCAAGGCCAGTCTAGGCAACTTAGCAAGACCCTATCTCAAAATAAAAAAAAAAAGAGTTACGGATGTGGCTTGGAGGCATAACGCCCCTTGGATCAATTCCCAGTACTACAAATGCACGCATGCACACACACACGTGTACACACACACAGAATAAGGGGAATTTATCTACATGTGTTTAAAATTCACTTGTTTAAATTCAACAGTGTCTTGTTTTCTCTTCATTAAAAGAAAGCATCTCGGATATTCTGGTACAGTCTGTAAAATATGTGATACAAACAGATGAGATTTCTTCAAATTTCTAACTGGCTACAGTAATGTTCAAGAGTAGAAATTGATTATCCCATAATCTGTGATCATGTGAGAGCTGAAAGTATTCCAAACCCTCAAAGTACCAATAAGAGGTACAAAGCAACGACATACATGATTTATGTAAGGTCAAATTCAAGTGCCCATTTCTTCTTCCAAAGAAAGTCCAAAAGCATGCAATGGAAAGCAACACCTATCAAAAATTAAAGATGCAGGGGCTGGGATTGTAGCTCAGCGGTAGAGCACTTGCCTCGCATGCGTGAGGCCCTGGGTTCGATCCTCAGCACCACATACAAAGCAATAAAATAAAGACAATGTGTCCATCTACAACTAAAACAAAAAAATTTAAAAAAAAAAAAAAAATTAAAGATGCAGAGTGCTTCAACTGACACAACTGACAAATCAGAGAGTCAGCCCTTTCCACTGTGATTGCATCATATGGGAATACTCATAATTTTTCTAAACTCTATAACTTTTCCACCATGATACTACCCACTTAATGGGCTTGATACTATCACTTCTAGAATTATTCCACAAGTCACTTCCTCTATGAAACTATTCCTCTCTTCTTCTTTCATGTTCTTAATACATCCTGAGCACAATGCTATTACAGCCTCATAAAGAACAATCTTGTTGGCAAGACAACTCATTACATGTCATGGGGACAAAAACCAGATTTGTTAAAAAATTTTCCCATGTAGTCCTAGTGGCTAGCAGAATGTATGGCTATATAAGCAAACTACTAAATAAATATTTATTAAGACTAAATAAATGTATGACTACTAAATAAATTAATATTTATTATGACTTATCATTGATAAGCTAGGGCAAGACTGAAATGTTTCCTAAAATAACTGCAACTAAGAAATTAAGCAAATAATTTTAAAAAAGCACAAAAACAGGTAATTTTAATAAATTTATCATAGCTTTAAAAATAGATTTTATAGCCAGGCATGGTGGCACAAGCCTATAATCCCAGCACTTAGGGAGGCTGAGACAGGAGAATCGAGAGTCCAAAGCCAGCCTCAGCAATGGCGAGGCACTAAGCAACTCAGTGAGACCCTGTCTCTACATAAAACATAAAATAGTGCTGGGGATGTGGCTCAGCGGTCGAGTGCCCCTGAGTTCAATCTCCAGTACCAAAAAAAAAAAAACACCAATAAAAATAGATTTTATAGCTGGATGCGGTGGTGCACACCTGTAATCCCAGCACTTTGGGAGGCTGAGACAGGAGAATTGCGAGTTCAAAGCCAGCCTCAGCAATGGTGAGGTGCTGAGCAACTCAGTGAGACCCTGTCTCTACATAAAATACAACAAGGGCTGGAGATGGGCTCAGTGGTCAAGTACCCCTGAGTTCAATCCCCAGTAGCCCCTCCCCAAAATATTTTAAATACAAGGGACATTCTGTCCTTAGTAACCTTATATTGATTTAATTTTGTACACAGAACTTTACTTTTACTACTTGTTTAGTTTTGAATATCCCTTTTCCCTATCTTCTTCTAAGGAAAGGATAGGTTAGATTCCAAGCAATTTCCTCTGACAGGACAAAGAATTATTGCCCAACCAGGTAGGAAAATCCTATTTTAGCTGACAACCTCCCACTGGTTCTTCAAGAAAACAGAAAAGGAGATATGTGAGTATCTCCCCTTCATAAAGAAGAAGATACTCCCAGGGTCTTGATAATAGAAAAACTATACCTAGAAGCACATCACTTACAGGATTACTTACATAAGAAACTTGCCCATTTTCATAGAAACTGCTTCTTTAATAAAAAATTCAAATAGGGCTGATAATACTAATGAATAATCTCCATTAGAAATCTAAGAAATTATCTGAAAGTGTTCATTAAAAAATTTAATATAGGACTGAATAAATTTATCTGCAAACAGAGATAAAAACTAAATAAATCTGTTAATAGAAAAAGAATAAAGTATTTTTCTGCCTTTCCAAATGTTAATTTCTCTTTATAAAAGTATTCCAGTGAACAAGAAAGTAACACTCTAATAATGAATGTATAAAATAATGAGGATCTATATATAATAGAATATGTCTATTCCATTTTCAAAATTAAGAACGTTGCCATTCTGTAAAGTTGTAATGAAGTGATCACACTTGGCACTAAACATCCATGTGTTTCCATTACAAACACAAACAACCAAAAATTATATACCTCCTCATGGAGGAAAACCATACCATCTATGAAGTACTACTACAAAAAGAATTCAACTGAATCTAACTAATTCTCTAAATCTAACCCTTACTTTACCAAAATTTAGAAGATCATGTTAAATGATTTCCTGCAAAATTCAAAACAACATGGACAATCCTATAAGCTGACTTCAGTGTGTGGGTGGGTGCAAGCATGCATTTGGGGGAAAAAAAAAACTAGCAAGGAAAAGAAACAAAATAAAGAAAACTAAAGATTTTTACAGACTTAAAGAATCTTGGCAACCAAAAAAATAGACTGTGGACACAGATTCAAATAAGACAAAAATCATCCAGGAGAAAATCAGGGAAATTTGAACACTATTTGATAATATTCAAAAATTATTGTTAATTTTCATAGTAGTGATAACAGTAGCTCTAGTATGCTTTTTAAAAAATTTCTATTTCAAGCTGGGCGTGGTGGCTCACGCTTGCAATCCCAGCACTTTGGGAGGCTGAGACAGGAGAATCACAGGTTCAAAGCCAGCCTCAGCAACAGCAAGGCGCTAAGCAACTCAGTGAGACCCTGTCTCTACATAAAACACAAAATAGGGCTGGGGATGTGGCTCAGTGGTCAAGTGCCCCTGAGTTCAATCCCTGGTACCAAAAAAAAAAAATTTCTATTTCAGAAATACTTAGTAAAATATTAACAGATGAAATTATATTAGCCAGGTACTGTGGTACATGACTCTAACTCTAGCTATATAGGAGGCTAAGGCAGGAGAATCCAAGTTTAAGGCCAGCCTGGATGCTAAGTGAGACCCTGTCTCAAAATAAAAAATAAAAAGAGTTGGGCTGGTGATATACCTCAGTGGTAAAGGGCCTGTGAGTTCAATCCCCAGTATCAAAAAGAAACGAAGAGGGAAAAAAAAGAAAAAGAAAAAGAAAAGAAATTATGTAAAGATGAAAATGTGTGATGGTAATTGATGATGCACTGTATTCACTATATTATTCTTTCTACTAAATGTTTTCCACATTAACCAAAATGGTTTGCCAAATAATGATTTAACAATATAGACAGAATGTAACATTAACTGAAACATCACATTAAGCCATACAAATAAATAGAAAAACTTACCATCCCTGTTCGTTTTTATACTTGTAAGCAGCCCCAAGAATATGACACAAGGTGCCTCCAGCTTTGAAATCCATGAAGCATTTTGCCTAAAAATGATACAAATTACATTACAAATAAAGGTTCTGATGAAATCAATCACGTCTGGGATTCCAAGTTTAAGAAACTCAAAAATATAAATGACTGTTACTTTAATAAACTTCCTTACTTTCTTGAACAAACTGATTTATAAAATTTTTCTGAACATGAATTTAAAAGATGGCTTTTTAAAGTATATTAACATTCAATTATTCTTTGAATAAAGAGCTTAAAAGCAAAAGTTAAAATACACACACATACACATAAAAGCACTAGTGGTAGAGTTAACTAGCTGGCATGCATGAGGCCCTGGGTTTGATCACAAATACCCCCCCCCCCAAAAAAGATATAAAGTGTTTCAAAAGGAAATATTAATGTACTAACAAAACACACACACACACACTGCAGTGGTAAAATTTAAAATTTAAATTTATTTAAAACTTATAAAATTCCAGTTATACAAAACTTCCAACAATAATTTGCCTGTATAAAAAATATTAATATATCAATAAATTTTTCCTCATTTAGATTTTAGTTTGTTTGGCAATAGTGGGGATTGAACCCAGGCCCTTTGCATGCCAAGCAAGCATTCCACCACTGAGCTCCATCCCTAGCTGCTTAATTACAATACTTAAGCAACTACTTAAACACAGCAGAGGGCTAAGGATGCGGCTCAGTGGCACACTACTTGAATAGTACACACAAGGCCCCAAGTTCCATCAAAAGGAGAGAAGGAGAGAAAAGAAGAGAAAGTTAAGAAAAAAGGAAAGCAAAACAGTATAACTTTTATTAAACTATATTTAAGTTTAGTCAAAACCTGTAAAACAATTTTAGAGATCTGTAGGCTGGGGAAGGAGCTCAGTGCCAGAGCAATTGTATAGCCATGTGTGAGGCCTTGGGTTCAATCCGCACCACCACAACAAAGAGACAGACTTTGAGATCTGCACATTATGGATCATAAAAATATGGCTCAAATCAAATGCTGAGTTCTATATAAGTAAAAACTGAATATAAACTGAACATCAAATAGGCTAAATAAGATGAAATGTTATTACAAACATTTTTTCTTCTTTGAAATTACCAAAAAATAATTTCAGAAGAACCAAGTGACATTAACATTAAAGAGAGAGACAAGAAGCAGGGTCAAAAGGAGGAAGAAATGGCAGTTACTGTTTAATGAGCACAGAATTTGTCTGGGGAAACAAAAAGTTCAAGCCTAGTCTCGACACCTTAGTAAGACCCTATCTCAAAATAAAAGATAAAAAATGAAAAAAGAGCCGGGCGCGGTGGCTCAAGCCTGTAATCCCAGCACTTAGGGAGGCTGAGACAGGAGAATCGCGAGTTCAAAGCCAGCCTCAGCAATGGCGAGGTGCTAAGCAACTCAGTGAGACCCTGTCTCTACATAAAACACAAAATAGGGCTGGGGATGTGGCTCAGTGGTCGAGTGCCCCTGAGTTCAATCCCCGGTACCAAA
>PVHX01009826.1:0-73755 GCA_004024805.1 Geosciurus inauris
CTCAACCATTGAGCCATGTCCCAGTTCTATTTTTGTGTTTTATGTACAGACAGGGTCTCACTGAGTTGCTTAGTGCCTCATCATTGCTGAGGCTGGTTTTGAACTCGCGATTCTCCTGTCTCAGCCTCCCAAAGTGCTGGAATTACAGGCATGTGCCACTGAGCCCTGCTAAAGTTCTGTTTCTTATAACGCATATTGCTAGTTGCATTCCGATCTTCTCATTCGAGGGCTCAGACTAAAGAACAGCTCTGACCTAGAACACGTCATTCTTGTGGTAGATGTCAGAGCAAGAGGAATAGTAGAATATTCCAAGCCATCTTGAGAGCTGCTTCTTGGTTGTTCACATTAGACCAAAGCTTATCACGCACAAAGCCCAAGCGCCCTGGGACAACAAATGTCCACATCTCCCCAGGAAAAACTATGTATCAAATGGCAATAGGCAGGGATACACAATTCTCTTATAAAGATGTAGGGAGTAGATAATTGAAACAAGAGTATAATCTATCAACATATTGTGAACTTGTTTGGGAATAAAACCCCTTTTGACAACATTGCTAGCATTTCATGGAATTCATGTTTCAGGGAACATGAGTTGAAAAAAAAATGTTTTCTGTGTGCACCAAGAATATTGATAAGAAGATAGAGTGATGTTAAAGGTAAAAATCTCAGAATTTTAAAGTCAAAGTTCATTTCAAATAATGATTTCATTACTTGCTTCATTATGTGATGGGAAAGTTAATTTCTTGGGGGCTCTTTCATCATTTTCAAAATGGATATAATAGCACCTACTTTTCATCTTTGATGACAGAATGAGATGTAAGTATGAAAAAGGGCTAATGTGTCCTACTAGGCCATTAGAAAATATTTGTTTGGATAAATGAATGAGTTAATGAACAATTGAAAGATTTTTATCTAAAGTGCTATAATGACTCAGTTTAGTTGAATTTGGGTTAGCTCTTCCATTTTAAGTTTATGATGTCCTGAAGAATTATTTGAGTAACCTGTTGATGAATCATAGTAATTAGATTATTTAATATTCTGAGTGCTTTAAACACAGTCCCATCCCTAGAAACTTTTGCACTTTTCTTCTTGCCAAGTTTATATCTTAATCTTGAATCTTCAAGTGAATATAAGTACAAACATCTCCCCTACATAATCAGAAGTATATGTGTCTAAACTAATCCCAAGATATCAGGAGACAGGAATCTCCTGTGTAGCTGTGTTGCATTGTTGGCAAATGTCCTCAGCTATATGCTGAGATATTTAAAAGCTATTTCTTCACTTTTGAGCCATGTTGTGAAATAGTTGTACTGGTTTTGGTTATTTTATTGAACAGTTGTAAATAATAAATTTTGTCCCATGAAGAGATGGCTTAAGACCAGATGTGATGGTGCACACCTGTAATCCCAGAAACTCAGGAAGCTGAGAGAGAAGGATCTCAAGTTCAAGTGCAGCTCTGGAAATTTAGTGAGCCCTGTCTAAAATATAAAATAAAAAGAGCTGGAGATGGAGTTCCGTGTTAAAGTGCTCCTGGGTTCAATCCCCAGTACTACAAAAGAAAAAGAAATGATTTTGGAAATATTCACTTTGAACTCCAAATAGAAAGTTATGTCACAATATATCATCTAAAAAGTCACCAAAATGCCAGTGTGGAAATGGGACATTTGCTTGCTTGCGTGATGTAGTAAGTATTCCCTTCATAACATTGTTCTTTTTGTCAGACGTTTATCTTTGAGTTATAACCAATTGCTTGGTTAAGAGATATAACTTCTGTTACTCTCAAAGTTTTTCAAATGCCCAAGTTTGAAATGATGGACCAAATTGTGTTGAAGGAAAATGGTGCACTTCACAAACCGTCATGAGAACCTGGTTAAGAACCCTCAAGGGCAGCTCTGGCAATTTAGTGAGATTCTGTTTCCTTACAGAATGAACAGAATTCTGTTCTCTACATGGTTTGTGAGAAATTTATTAAATAGCCCCATCTTCATCCAGGTATCCCATATGGTTATTTATATCACAAGGTCTGGTAGGGTTCTTTGGAATCAATCAACTTAATTTTCTTATCACTAGGTTTTATTTAGTTTTTGTTTTTCAAAAAAAAAAATCTCATTGTGTTTATGAGTTAAAATTTCCTTTGATGGGGCAAATGGAGTACTTAAAGAGATAACAGGAGTTTAATGAGGAATTTTCATGTTATAGCATCATTATTTTGGCCTCATTCCATAATTCATTCAAAGGCATGCCACACAGAAACTCAAAAGAATTAAGAAACACTCATGTTAAATCACCATTTCTTGGTATACATACAAAATAGTTCCCTCCATCTTAAATGGTTTGAAATAGGAAAAAATATAAATGAGGTTTGCCCTTAAAAGTATTTCAAAACGTTCCATCTCACTTCATAGGGGGAAAATCATAGTAAAAGAAAAAAAGGCACAGAATCCAATACCAAACATCTGTTCCCGCACAGGTTTGCCTCTGAGAGCTTTTGGAAGAACACATAGCAGAGTGATCCAAAACTTAAAGGAAAGATGGACTGGCTTTCTCAAAAATAATAAATGAGGGAGACTTCAGACTTTAAAGAGCACAGGGGTTGTGTTTTTCAGGGAGATCTGTCCAATATTCTAAAGGCGATATTTCAGGAAAATTAGGCAGGTTTGGAGCAATTTTCAAAGCTCGAAGAGTACTGTCAGTTGAAAGCATTAGGTCATTCCTTGGTGTGCATTTGAAGACTCCACCCTCCTGTCACAGGCTGTCTGGCTCATTCTTCACAGCAACATTATCATCAAGTGAAAAAAAATAATCTGGGTCTACATCAAAGCAAAGAGACTAAGAAGAATTCGTGGGAAATCAAGGTTTTGTAGCCTGTCTTTCATCAGAGGACTTCAAATACTTTGTCTCCATGATCTTTTTTCATTTTTCCCCTCAAGTTCTTGCGTGGATTGAGATAATAAATACAAAATAACTGTGTCACTAGTGGTCCATGCTCGATATAATATCTGATGATCATGGAAGAGTGAACATTTGCTAGAACAAATATAGAATTAAAATGTCAGGTTTTGTTTTATGATAAAGCTGTTTCCATTACAGTACTTGACTTCCCTCCACTTCCTTGAGAGTAAGTTCTATAAAGCCTAAAACTTGCAAGTGTACCTGTTCAATGTCTATCATAGAGGATCCTCAATGCCATTTATGTTTGAAGTCCTTAGGAGAAAATTGCCCTGTGCTTCTTATGATGCCCATGTAAATGCCTCAGGAAAAAAAAAAGCTGTATGAAGATTATAAACATTAAATCTACCTCCTGGAAATGACCTAAGTATCCATCAACTGATAAATGAATAAAGAAAACATGGTGTATGTACACAATGGAATACTATTCCACCATTAAAAAAAACTGTATCCTGTCACTTGTGACCACATGGATAAAACTGGAGATCTTGGTACTTAATAAAATAAGCTAGGCACTGAAAGACAAGTAATGCAAGTTCTCATTCATAAGTGGCATCAAAAAGTTGTTCTCAAGGAAGTTGGCAGTTGAAGGATGGTTGTCAGAGGTGGGGAGAGTGGAGATAGGGAGGGATGGGGAGAAGCTGGTCCAGGGATATTAAATTATGGTTAAAAAGGAAAGCGAAGCTCTTGTGTGCCACTACACAGGACATTGTCTATAGATAATGATAATGTGTTGCATATTTCAAAAAACTAGAAGAAAGGATTTTGAAGGTTTTCGCCACAAGGAAATGATGTGTGTTTGAGGAGGAAGATTCATTTAATCAGATTTAAACATTATATGAGGTACTCATATATTGTAACATGACATGGTACCCCATAATTATGTCCAATTTCTATGTTTTTAACTATCAGTTAAAAATAAACAACTTAAAGTTTAAGAAAAAGAAAATATTCTCTCCTGTAAAAGAATCCTTTGGATTAGAAGTTAAGTTTCATTCAAATTTAGGCTTATATAACATTTGCTTTTAAAGATGTATCTCAAGTTTTTCAGGTCTTTTCTTAGGCTTTCTGTCCAAAACCTTAACAAAGAAATATTCTTTGGAGGTATGCTTTGAATTTGTGCTTTGTGAAAAATTCAGCACAAGGAGCACATTCTCAAAAGGACAGAAATGTGACAACTTGTTCAAGACCTCTGGGGCTGAAGAATAAGATAAGACTGAGAAATTCAACAAATGTTGAGGTGTTCTATCACAAAAATGATCTATTATTCAGAGCTGATGTTGCAAAAATGATAACTAACAACTAATGAATCTGTACTGTTTTTTTAAATGATTTGCTTTTCACCAATAAGACTTAAGTCAAGACAGCAGCGTTGTCCAGAAGAGACAAAGTTGGTAGGATTTAAATAGCAACATATGCATGCCATGAGAGATGGGCAACTGTGGCTTCCTGTTTCCTCCAAGAATGTCTGATGTAAAAAAATTCTAATGCCAGATCAGAACAGCTGGAGTATAAGCATGAGAGTTTTAAATTTCAGGCTTAGCCCTCTACTAGTAAACTGCGGGAGAGGCACCTTCTCTGTGATACATCTCTGTATGTTTTATATTGAATGACCACACAAGGATTAAAAGACAGTAGTTACAATAGAGAAAATGCACATGAAAACCAAGAGAAGCTGAAAATGATGGTTCTATAGACTGAATAACTTGAACATATTTCTCTCTCTTTAGAATAAGAGGCCAGAATGGAATGAGAAAATGTGAAAAGGCCATCACTGTGCAATACTTTAGGGTAGGAAGACATCAGAGTGTTTTACTTTGGGTCCAAAAATCATATTCATTCCCAGCAACTAACTTGGATAAATTAATTTCTGGAGTTCCTTTGTTCATAGTTGATTACAAAGACCGTGTGCCTGAAATATGGTAGGAGGTGGAGACAGAAACTAGCAGGAAAACAAATAATTACATATAGGACATGAAAAATGCAAGTGCCAGGAAATGCTTGTCAGGTCTTAGTCTGCATATGCTGACTGACTGTCCTGTCCAGCTGCACAATAAAGAGAATGAAGTCATGCCCAAGAGAATAAGCAGAGACTTCCAACTGTGCTTGGTGCAGAAGCCATTGTCAGAGAAGGTCCATCAGTATACAACTGCAATGCTGCCTTTACATCAAAGTCACCCAACATGCTACATTTTCAGGTGTGAGCACATGCTGCTCTGATTCCTGATGCTTGATCTATAGGTCAAATAAACTCTGAGAACCCATCAATATGTTTTGGTCCAGATGTCCCTGCATGAGCTGAAGCATCTCTATGTAGGGTGGGTACCAGGTAGGTGAACCCCATGTGAGGTCCTCTTTACTCAGTTGGTGTTGTTGCCATGAACAACCCCATTCCATTTCAAACAACCGCCATTCATTTTCTCAGAGTTTCCACAAGCAGAAGTTGCAGAACACCAGGACTCAACTGGGTTCCAGTTCAGAGTGGTATGGTGTGTTAAATTCCGTGTCGGCAGGGCTGCCTGCCAGGCCCCCATTTCCTGATTAGCTGTGGCCTGGCCATTCCAACCCTCTAGGGCTGCTCACATGCCAATGCCCATGGCGCTTTTCCTCCAAGTCAAAGCCAGCAGACCTGGGTCAAGGCCTCCTCACGCTGTCATATCTCTTCTGCTGGCACATCTCTCAAACTGCCACTTTCGCCTCTCTCGTCCATTTTTAAGGGCCTGTGTGATTACAGAAAGCCACAGGATAATCTATTTCAAGCTGTGCAACCTTTATCTCATTGGCAAAGCCTCTTGCCATGTGGTAAACATATTCAGAGATTCCAGGGGTAGGGCATGCACACTTTTGGAAGGCTTTTATTGGGCCTCCAACACCCTGCTTTGAATCCTTCAAATACAGATGTTCCATAGCTGTGTAAAGGGACAGGAAGCCACTGCCATTAAATTCTTTCCTGTAGATGAACCAAGAATGAGGAAGCACCCTCTTGGAGTACCATTTGTTGCCCCTAAAAATATAAGGGCCATTTTTCCTGTTTCTTTTTTTCCTGGGGATTGAACTCAGGGGTACTCAACCACTGAGCCACATCCCCAGCCCTATTTGGTATTTTATGTAAAGACAGGGTCTCACTGAGTTGCTTAGCACCTTGCTTTTGCTGAGGCTGGCTTTGAACTCGTGATTCTTCTATCTCAGCCTCCCTAAGTGCTGGGATTACAGGCGTGCACCACTGTGCCCAGCTTCTGTTTCTTTTGAAGCTCCTTATACACATTCTGTCAGGAAAGAAACAAAACCCTAGGTGACTACCTTTTACTCAAACTCCTATATCTCTTTGTAACAAATCTCCAATAATTCTGCACGTACTTACAATTTGAGCCTAGCAAGCCCAATAATTTAACTGATGCAGCATAGAAGCTCATAGACCATCGAGCTGGTCTTAAAAAGAAGAGTGTTTTGTTTTGTTTTGTTTTGTTTTTGAGGGATGGGAGAGCATGATCAAGGCCCTATAAATATTAAGAACTATGCCTATTACTTCACCTAAGTTCCTTGTAATAGCCCTATGAGATAGATACTATATTGCTCCTGAGAAAAATGAGGTTGAGAGAGACCAGGTTCAGAGAGACCCCATTACAATTAATAAATTGTGACACCAAGACAGAAATATTGGCTCTAAAACCAGTGCCCTGCCCATTTTGAGCTGGAAGGGATGGAAAAGGGAGACAAAATCATTATTCCAGAAATATAGCAAGATTATACAAAGACATGTAACTGATAGGATTTACTTTACTTTTAACCAAGGAAGAAAGGAGAAAAGATGGACCCTAAAGAGCTGGGCTTGACAAGCACAAAGCAAGCTATAGAATAGGAAAACCAGCAAGGGCTTTAAGTCTCTGTGTGGCCTGTGGGTACATTGAGAATTTTAAATATATACAGGGCTCAGAAAAACCAAGTGTAAGATTTCTTGCAAAACATGTAAAGATTCCAAAATTCCAACCAGGCCAGAAATTCCATAGGCCCACATGGTCACATTTGGTTTTTGTTTTCCTTTCTGGTACTTTAGTATAATCTGGAATGTGTGGAGTTTGGGAAGGGGTCTCATCTCTCTGTTGTCTCTCTTTAGGAATTGAAAATAGATTTAATAAATCTAACATTCAGAATAATCTATTCATAAAGAAGGAAAATATGTAGAAACTTCCGAACAATGTATTGGTCAGATTTCTCCAGAGAAACAGAACTAATAACATCTATATGAGTGAGTGAGTGAGTGTGTGTGTGTGTGTGTGTGTGTGTGTGTGTGTAAAAATTCATTGTGAGGAATTGACTCATGCAATTATGAAGCCTGGCAAGTCCATTATCTGTGGGGCAGGCCAACATGCTGGAGACCCAGAATCTAAGCTGCATTTCAAGTGGAAAGGCTGACTGTGACTGTCACAGAATTCCCTCTTGCCTTCTGTTCTATTCAGGCCTTCATTGATTGTCCCCATCATGTAGGTGGGCTTCACCCAGTCTCCTTCAAAGTCTACCAATTCAACGTAAATCTCACCGAAAAGCACTCTCACAGAAATATCCAAAATAATGCTTAGCCACATACCATGGCCCGGCAAGTTGACAGGTAAAACCAAGAACCACAAACAAGTCTGCAGTTACTAACTTTAAGAGTTTTCTGATGAGTGTTTAGTGAAGTGGGTGGAGCTCACAAAATCCAAACTCCTTGAAATGCCTTGTAGTGAAGAAATAGCCTGACCTTTTTAAAATTGACTAATTCAATACATCATAAAATTCTATAAATCTGAGTACAGTTAGGAAAAGCTCTGGAATCCATATGATTCAATTTTTATTTAGTCATAGTGATGATCCTGTTAGAAAATAAAGGATGAGATGTATAAGACAAAAAGCTGAAGAAACCTGTATTTTCTGATGCCAGACACGGATGCAAAGGGAAAAAATTAAATTGCTTGAGCAGATATAAACAGTTCTTGATATGCCTCTCCTGTGTACACACACAAAAACACTAAAAATTTTACAGAATTCCCTTAAGTGTGTGTGTGTGTGTGTGTGTGTATAGGTATACACCATACCTGGGAACATTTCTATATTTAAATAAACAGATATTTAAATGTGTAGATTTTTTTGTATGCATATTGCTATAAAATTTTATGGACTAAAACGAAATTTAATAGCATGTGTAAATTTTTTAATATTTGCTTATTAAATATCTCTAGTAAAACCAACCTCATATTTAATACTAAAATTCCTAGAAGATTTCTCATCGAGGTTGGAAGCCAAAAAGAGATGTCTGCTATCTAGCAACATTATTACTTTTTTTAATGGAGGTTATAAGAAAGAGAAATAGCAGATACATTTTTTTAAATTTATTTTTTAATTGAAAATGGAAAACTGTATGTACAGATTTTTGTTTATGGGGTATATCATGCTTTGATCAATGTATACATTGTGAAATGGCTACAATAAGATATTTAACACATGCATTACCTTTCATACTTTTCTTTTTCTTATGGTAAAAACATTTAAAATCTGTTAGCAATTTCAAGTATCCAATATATTGTTATTAAATATAGTCACCATGATGTGCAATAGAGCCATGGAATTTATTCCTTGTCTACCTAAAGTTTTGCCTTCTTTGACCACCATAGAGATAAAAAAAATGTTAAAAATTTTTTAAACAAATATAAAATTATATTTTTGAGGATATGATTGTAAAACTGGAAAGAACTTAAGCAAATCAATTGAAATATTATTAAAAACAATGAACAATTTCTATAAGGTAGTTGAATTCAAAATGAATATGTAATCAATAGCCTTAACTGTATATAAATAATCACTACCTATAAAAAACAAGATGGAAGAAAAGAATCTAAATTGTATGTATGCCCACTATGAAATAAGAATAAAAAATGTTTAACTAATTTTAAAGTTTGTGTTAAAAGAAGTCTAAAAAAGAAAAACCAGGGGACTTGATGTTAAAATATTTTAAAGCAAGGACTGGGGATGTAACTCAGTGGTAGAGGGCTTGCCTATCATGCATGAGGTCTCAATAATAAAAGAGGAAATAAATGATACTTAAAAAAACTTTTAAATAATGTACACAGAAAACATAGTTTAAAATAAGAAAATAGATGTAAAGCCAGATGACCAAAAGGAGGTGAATAAAAACCGCAGGGCAAGGCTTCATTGGAAATACACGCTCTTGGGCTGAACTCTCCCATCCATCAGAGTGTGTCCGGGAGAATGGCATACATGTTCCAGGGTACAGAAAATTTTAAAAGGCCTGGTCAGGAAGAGGAGGGCTTAGGGCAGGAAGAGAAGGCCAGAGTCCTTCCTGGATAAGTCAGGAAAAGCCCGCTGATTGACAGGAGGCGCCTCTACTGTTGATGTCAGCGTCTGGCTGGCCACTCCGTTCCGCAGCTGCCCTGACCAGCCCCCCTAATTGGACACCCTGGACCCTGAACCGACCTAACAATATAGATATCAGGAATCATTAAAAAACACATTTGAATTTACGATATGATAAAGAAGACAGTATATGTGGGTTGAGAAAGATTCATCAATAAATGGAGTTTGTAACTTGATAGCATGCTGGATAAATGGAGTTCATTTTTTGCTCCAAAAGTTCCAGATAAACCTAACATCAAATTTGAAAAAAAGAAATTTTTTTAAATACAGGAAGGAAACATGGGTGGATTCATCTGTTTAACATTACAACTGACTATATAAAAAAAAATTGAGAAAAGAGTTCAAAGCATGGTTGTAAAACAAAAGTCCAATTTTCTTAATATATAAAGAACTACAGATCAAGGATAAAAGGACTAATAATTGTATTAAAAATTGGGCAAAAGTCTTGATCAAATAGTTCTCGGAACACTGTAACTTAAAACTCAAGGGGAGAACATTTTTTGCTTATCAAAATAACAAAGATCAAAATTTAATGAAATGCTGCATGTGGAGGAAGTGGGAAAGAACCCAAAGGCATTGCTGCTTGGAATGCACATCGGTACATTTTTATGGAGGTTAAACTGAAAACGCCTTATAAATTGCAAAATGGTCATCACTTTGATTCAGCATTTCTGTTTCTTGGCACTTATTATTCACAGTCTCTTACGTGTGCAAAAAGCCATATGTCCAAGGATATTTATTAAAGCACTGCTTGTAATAGCAAAATGTTTGAAAACAACATAAATGTACCCTAATAAGTATTTGTTAAATTAACTACAGACCATCCACACAATAAAACACTAATGTGTTTAAAGTCATTTCTATATTTACTAAAATGAATAATTCCTAAAACATAAGAATGAGTGAAGAAAGCAAAGTCCAGAATAGCACATGCATTGTGCTATCATGTGTGCAAATTGTAGGGGCAGCAGGACATAACCTGGTGGAGGTACAGTGTCTATAGATGGATGCTCAGTCACTGGGCATGGTGATGAGAAGCCAGGGATAGTGTTATAAGATAGGGAGAAAACTTATCTTATGTAAGTACATTATGTTGTACCTTTTAAAACTGTGCGCCATGAAGAAGTATACATTGATTCTTTAAGTGAATAAATGAATTCAACATCATTGGAAATATTATGAGCAGTTAATTCACAAAATCAAATTATAAAATAAATATTATAACAATAGGAGCTAAAAATAATAATACTCCATATCAGTTCATAGCATTCTTAGATAACTAAAGGCTTGATATATAAACTCTGTGTGTGCGTGCGCGCACGGTTTATATAGGAAAACTTAAAAAGAAATGGTCCAAGAATATTAAAAATAGATTAAACACAGTAACAGAAATGAGACTAGAAAATAAAAAAAAACCCTTATTTTCTACCTTCAAACTACTGCAAACAATAAATTAATCTAAGATAATAAGAAAGACAAAAAATAATGAGCTATACAGATTAAAATAACTTGCATTGGCACAACTAACATTGAAAGATTATTGTAGAGACATCTTTCAGAGGAAAAAAGGTGAAGTCTTGACCCTCTCTGACTTTCAAGACCTTAATGACTCCCAGGAAAGAGCAAGTTCCTCCACTTGCACTAGTTTTCAGTCTTCCAACTGCTCGCATGTTTAGTTAGATGGGAAGAAGTTTCTCTTCTAATCTAGCACCTCACGTGGCTGAGCAGCTGTCAAACAGCCAGAAACCCAGCCACAGGGACCACAAGGACTTGACCGGCTATAGGAGGGGAAGGAGTTCTACACACAGTGCACAAGATGCTTCACAAAGCATGTGAGGTCATCAAGAACATCTCTTTACAACTCCCAAGGTTCAAGAAAATAAGAACTGACCAAAGAGATTCTGACATGTAATGCCCCATTAGAAGAAAGTGGCACACCATTCTAGCTTATTTCTATAGATAGTTAAATCTAAGATTTATAAGATGGTCAATCAAAAAGAACTTCTAAAATAATGTTTTCAATGTACTTTTTTCTACCTCCACATTGATTTACACATTCCACTGACTTAAATATTCTGCTGAGTCTTGAAAATTAATAAAACCTTTAGCTTTGGTTTGAAATTTAGATTATAAGGAATTATGGTCAACTGTATTTAAGACTTAAAGTTCTTTTCCCCAGACTCAAAAAGATACAAATATGATCACCTCAAATATATAAATCAGGCATCAAGAAACTATGGCCTGGGAGCCAAATGTAGCCCACAAACTGATTTCATAAATGATTTTTTTAAGAATATGGCCACTATCATTTGCTTACATATTGTTTACCACTGTTTTCAAATATGTGCAGCCATATTTGAGAAGTATTTTGAGCTTTTGAGCAATTGGGAATGAAAAGTGACATTCATCTATTAGGTTGTTTTTTTCTTTCCTCAAAAACAGAAATATAACTCACATTTACATTTTTAAATCTATGTTTATTCCAGATGTCTTGTGGGAAAACATGGTGGTGAGAAATTCAGTAATACACTATTTGCCAGATCCAAGTGGGTGGTTCTACCAAGAAATGCAATGGAACTAAATTGCAAAAGTCAAGTGCAATCAGTCCTCATGTGTTGAACAGATGCTGGGCCCAAAATAGACACAAGAGCCCCCAGGAGCTCTGTGCAACAAACTAATGGCTTCACTTTTGGTGGCTTCCTACAAATAGTGAAAACTTTAGAACTAGGGTAGGAGGGCCTTTCTGAAGTTTCTGTGCAAGAAGGAACACAACTTTCCAAGTGAGAAAATAACTGAAATTTACTTGGGAAACTCTTTTCTTATGCAAATATGTAGGACACTGTTTTTGTAAAATGTTTTGCTTTTTAAAATTTTGTTCTCCAATATGCAAAAGAAAGAGCTTTTGAATAGGGTTTATTGTATTTATGTCACTTAAATGAGCATAACTAGGTGGCAGCAAGGGAGAATGGCCAATAGAATCCTTATAGAGCCCTGGCCCTAGAATCAGGCTCATTAACTGGTTGGGTTTTACTTGATGGGTAAACCAACTCATCCAGGGCTTTTTTAGCAGCACTGTTTTTATTCAAAACAATGTTTCCTGAAAGTATGTTCAGTGATCATGTCAGAAGTTAATACTGTTTCAGTGTGAATAAAGCAAGTTCTTGCTTCTACAAATACATATATACATTTTGTTTTCTTAAGAAGTATGACCCACTTAAGAAAGCACACTCAGGGCTGCGGTTGTGGCTCAGTGGTGGAGCACTCGCCTAGCATGTGTGAGGCCCTGGGTTCCATCTTCAGCACCACATAGAATTAAATAAAATAAAGGTATTGTGTCCATCTACAACTAAAATAATAAATTTTTTAAAAAAGAAAGAAAGCGCACACATACACCTCAAAAATTCACTATAGCATTAACAATTAGTTATTTAATATTGTTATTCTTAAATTTAAACCGTAAGGGATAGGATTGTAGCTCAGTGGTAGAGTGCTTGCCTTGCATGTGTGAGGCACTGGGTTTGATCCTCAGCACCACATAAAAATATTGTGTCCATCTACAACTAAAAAAATTTTTTTTTAAATTTAAACCTTAAAAGTTGCTGAGAATTTAATCACTTAAAATATAATAAACTCTACTGGGGATGATATTGGCCAATTTATAGAGTTATATTATGTGCATATATGAATATTTAACAATAAATCCCACCATTAGATACAGCTACAATGCATCAATAAAAATGTAGAAAAAATAAATTAAATATAATAAACTGGAAATCAGATTGAACTTTTCTTTTTAAAAGTATATAGGTTTATTTAATCAGACACGTTTTGGTTGTTCATCTCAGTGGAAAAATCTAAATTTGGTACAACATATATCCTCAGGCTGAAAAATACAATCCATAAAGTCCTAAAAACACAAGTATGGAGCTGTGGCTTCGTAGAAGCAATCCACCACTCCAGAATCCCATTTATTACCAATGACCCATGTTTGTAGCACACTGCAGTTCACAGAGCCTGCGCTTCCACACGAATTATCTCGCTTGTCTTCTCAAGTATCTGAGTAAGTAGTCCTTTCCCCATTCCATGGGTAAAGAAACCTGAAAGTTCAAAAGATTTTTTCATTTTCCCCAAAGTGAGTGAGGACTCCGAAGTGGCCTCCCACAACACCCTCCACAGGATCACCAGCATTCTCTATTCTGGTCACGGATTTTCTTCCTGTTTCCATACAATGTGTTCTCTCCTGCCTCTGTTTAAATGCTGCTTATTTGGCTGCCTGAGTACCATTCACCAGCAGGACTTTCATAAATGCTTCAGCCACATCTATCACACCTTTCACCATACCCCACACCACCCAATATCTGTAATGCACGGTGACATTTGGTTGTGATATTTCCCCCTTTCCTTTTCCATTATTTGCTAGTCTTAGGCACCCAAACGGCACATAAATAGCTGGCATGTAGGGGTTGTGCCACTCATGCTCCTTCCCAAGGGCCAAACACAGTTCTGGGCACAGAGTAGGATAACAGTTATTCAGATGAACAATTTGAAATTCTGTATTCCTGAGCAGACTGCCTGAGTCTCATTCCTCTGCTTGTAATGCTCCTCCCCCTTCCCCTTTCAACTCCTGATTATCCCTAAGTCTCAATTCTCCTGTTACCTCCTTTGTGAAGCTGTCCTGAGTCATCAGGGAAACCTTAGTCACTGCCTCCTAGCATTTGTCACACTCTGTGGTGATTATTTACTCCTCTGTCTCTCCTATCAAACAATCTAGAAAATACATGCAAAAATCAATACCAGCCACAGTTTCGAATTCCTCCGGTATTCTTTTCTAATTGTGGATAGAAGGAATTCTTAAAACCCCAATTCAATTGTAAACACATTTGAATAGGGAATATGTCTTGGTAGATATTTGTGGACAGAATGTAGACTTCAGAAAAAGATTAACTTGAAAAGAATGAAATCATCTTCAATGAAACCCATTTACTGCAAAGGATCAAACGAATGGCACAAAACCTTTTCAAAATCATCTAAACATTTTCAGAAGGAGTTGGTACATTTATTTGATTTTATTTGTCATAAACAAATCATTATATTCACAACACTTAGCACAATCCTATTGGAAGATGGTAGAACTGATGGTAGAACAAAGAAAGCTGCTATACACATCATATTTTTACAAAGACAACATATGATGCAAATATTCTCACTACTTTAAGATGAGCTATGTGCTCCATAAAGATTTCATCTAATTTCTAAAATATATGGAATCTGGCTTTCTGTAGTACATTTTACATTCAATATAATGAAAAGTAATGAGCTGAATATAGACTGTTATATAAAAGTGAGTATGATGATCATTATTCATCTTGAACATTAGAACCTATTTTAATTACATCTTAGTAAATTTAGTCGACTTTAATGATAGCTCAGTAGATTTGGTGGTGTTAAAAAGCATTTAGAGTTCTTGATCTGAAATGGGAATACTGCATATGCAAGCCTAGCCTCGTAGAAGAATAAACATAGGAAATGGAGCTCAAGCTACATATCAGAACCATATGGGAAACGTGTTAGATAATCAGATGCTCTGACCTCAGCTCCAGAGACTTAGAATAAAACTTTGATGAACAGTACTAGTGATTCACACCAAAATCTGGGAACCAGTGGCCTAGAGGGACAGAGTCGGTGTTGGGTAGAAGTCAGCTTCTAGTGGCTTAAGAGCACCAATTATGTCCATCCCTTCTGAACTCTGCTCTTAGTGCTGATACATTGGTAACAGAATCAGTCATGGTGGCAGTGTTTCACTACAGAAATCAGCAACAACTATGCACTATGCTTTTACCAGAGCTCCGCTGGATAATACATCAGAGCTCGGTCTGGGTCTCTCTCCATGAAAAAAATGTTCTGGATACACTTTGTTTAAGCATTCTGTTATGTGTTTAGGAAGGAATGGAGTAGAAACTCAGAATTTCCAAATTTTCAGACTTAACACTTTCCCTTATGAAGTAAAAACTAAAAGGCTTATGGAAGTGAGTTAACAGTCATTGAAAGAGCAAGGATAACAAACATTTCTTGTGGGGTATAATGGTTTGGATATGTGGTGCTCCCCAAAATCTCATGTGTATGAAAATGCAAGAATTTTCAGAGGTGAAATGATGAGATTATAAGACTGTAACCTAATTGGTAGATTAATCCACTGACACTGATTAAACTGGGTGGTAACTGTGGGCAGGGAGTATGTACTGGCTGGTAGAGTGTGACCTATCTCCATAGGTCACTGGGGATGTGCCTTTGGGATTTATATTGTATCTCTAGTGAACACAGCTCTCTCTCTGCTTCCTGATTGCCTTCATCCTCCATACAGAAGCTGCTCCTAGAGCCCAGAGCAATGGAGTCAAGCAACCATGGTCTAGACTTTTGAAACCTGGAGCACCAAATACACTTTTCCTCCTGCAAAATTATTCTTGTTGAGTCTTTTGGTTACAGCAGCAAAAAAGCTGATGAAAACATGATGGGGGGTTAAAGTTTTAAGGATTTATGGCTTGGGTTTTGCTCTGGATAATGTAAAGCAGGGAAAGGTGGAGAGTACAGCGGCCCACAGATCTGCTCTGCCAACATTTAAAAATCAGGTCCAACTGCCCTGTCCTTTCCAACTCCAACCAAACTTTGACCCAAAGACAGAACCTGAGGGAGGGAATTTCATAGCAAATATTCTCTTGCCCTTCCTGGGAAGGTGGTGTGCATTGATGCTCACCTATTTACCTTAAAACAAACCAGAACTATACAAAAGCAACTGAGTTAATAATTCAAAGTAACACAGGAAACCAGGGATTTGAATTTTGGATTGAGTGGGTCAGCAGTGAGAGTCCCATGACTCTGATGCATATGATGTGTTGAGGTGAGAAAACTACCACTTTGGAGGAGAAACAAAACAACAACCACAATAGCAAACCTTGCAGCTTCACTGATACAAATTGAGTGATAAATCTGCCTTTGAAAACTGTGGCAGGGCTGGGGATGTGGCTCAGTGCTTGATATCAAATGTATTCTTATGGTTGATTGTACAATCTAAATACATCATGGAATCTTGTATATTGACCATCTATTCCAGATTTCCTAGAACACTTATGATTTTAAAAACATTTCCTTTAATTTTCTCTAATAGAGACATTTACATTACTAACTAAATGGGACATCTTATAAAGAGTAAGTACTTTTACAATTTAAAAAAATATATCCTTTAGCCAGATAATGTGTACCAGTTTGAGATCTAGAGAATATGATCACCATGCTCCTAGAATCTGTGCTAGCATTCTCTGACAGCTTAACCATATGACCAAAAGTAGTCTTCATCCTTTCGATGTAAGAGCATGCACAGGAACTCCCAGTGTCTCAATTCAGGTGCAGGGCTTGTTTTATTGAAATCTGGAATAGATGGTCAATATACAAGATTCCACTTGCAATTCCTCTTGCCCGAATGAAACTTCCCATCAAGGCTGAAAGCCTGTAGAATTAATGAAGACAAGAGACCCAAATGTTATCAAGAAGGCTGGGCCATTGGTTGGTCTGTTGAATTAAATGAAGAAAGGAAAAGGAAAGGGAAAAAATAAATATTAGAAGTGTTGTGGGGAAGCTAGACTGTTGTTCTAAATGCTTACCTAACTGCGATTATCTACAAATTTCAGTCCCATTAATAATAGGAATGAGTCTCTTAGGAGAGGTGATCGGAAAAACCTAAGGGGTACACCCAAGGGAAAGCTTATTATGAGGCATGGAGATGGCAACTCTGGGTGGTCCCTACCTGATTTATGCAATTACATGTTACCTAAGTGACACAGATGACGGTGTAAATCCTGTGCCAGAAAAACTCCCCTATCTCATTTTCCATGAGAAGCTTCACAGAATGTCTTCCTGTCCTCCTGCTCATATTAACAATTTTGGTAATATTAGACCCCAATATCCATGAATCAATCTTTTCCACCCTCATGTCTTAAAAGAAATGTTAGTCTTAAAATCAGACATTAAAAAGATTTAACTAGGAAGGAGATAGAAAAAAACCCAAGGAATAAAAAGTGATCTATACCAGCAGTTTTTAAAGTATGTTCTATTTTGAGAAAACATTTTACAGCCTGTCACTTGAAATAATATTGCACTCAAGTCTAATAAAAGCTGTGAGCTGTCCTTCAGTGAAAACGTATTTTTAAAAAATTTCTTTTTAGTTGTAGATGGACACAATGCCTTTATTTTATTTATTTATTTATATATGGGTGCTGAGGATCAAACCTAGTGCTTCACACATGTTAGGCAAGTGCTGTGCCACTGAACCACAACCCTAGCCCTGAAAACATGCATTCTTGGATTTGTTTCCAATTCAACATTTCCCAAACTTTTTATTGGTAGAACTCTCTTTGGATTGTACCTCTGTCTTTGTTCAGCTCTAATTACCATAGACAGGGCAATTTATAAATAATAGAAATTTATTTCTCAGAATTTTGAAGACTGGAGGTTTAATATTTATCAGGGTGCCAGACTGCCTGGGTTCTGATAAGAACTGTCTTCTGGGATACAGACTACAGACTCACATGGCAGAGACAGCCAGAGGGTTCTCTGGTGTTCCTTTCATCAGGACATGAATCCCATTCATGAGGGTTCCAGCCTCCAGATGCATCACACTAAGGATTAGATTTCAACCTATGTACTCGAAGTGGGACACAGACTAAGAAATTTGTGCTCTGTAGTCCACTTGTGAAAATGTCAGATATGTCATTTTTTCAGAAAAAAAAAAAAGAAACTTTGAGGTTTTTTTTTCACATACACCTTTGTACACCAGAATACTTACTCAGATCATCCTAGCTGTAAAGAAATTGTACATGTCAGTTAGTGAGGTCATAAGCAAGGGATTGGACCCTTGGGGTTATTGGTCCAAAATATTTCTGTGCAAGAGAGAAGGGAGCAAAGCTTCCATTTACAGCACTAAATACTAATGCTCCAGGGATGGCATTATGGCTCAGATTCCAAATTCCAAATGATAAATCATACCTATGGGCATTGATTTCCTTTTCTGGGGAAGTTTTACTACCTACCACATGTGCTCCATCTTTATTGTGTGTTTGGTTATTGAATCATACTCCATAACTGTTTTCCTTGCCAAATTATTTCTAAATAAATAAATTCTCGGTGAGTTAACACTTCACACCAATTTTTTGCAGCAATCTGCAGAAAATAATATTGCTAATGTAGATGTAACTGTATATTTTAAAGGAGCAGATGGCCATAAAGTTGATGCTGCAAGAAGTGGGAAGAGGCTGACGTGAAGGGTTTCCTCACCGAGGTTGATGCTGCTACCAACAAATGGATCTGTCCCTCCCATTGCCCTTGAGATTCTTCTCTGATTCCCAGTCTTTGAGTTTCTGCCTGTGTTACTTTAGTGTCCACCCAGTAAATTTTTCTTATATTTCAGGAAAAGAAATGTTAGAAAAGGGAAGGGGTAGAAAGTTCTATCCTGCAGCTATGGACAGTGCACTGGAAGGTAGCCCAGAGAGTACCGTAGCAAGAACTGAGCACCAGAGCAAAATTGCATTAGTTGGGGCTGCTGCCAAAGGGGACTGGAATTTCCAAAATGGAAGCCCTTTGGCTTCCTGATAATTGTCAGGGCCCTAGTGAGAGGGGCAGGATCCTGCACACCCTGCCAACATGGCATTGCCCTGACTGTACAGGATGCACAGGCCTCAGGTTGGCTAACGAGAGTGTAGAGAAACATCTCTTTCTAAAAACTGGTTTTGTCTACCTTCAATGTGATGAGCTCCCAGGCTTGGATTTGGTCCTTGCTAATGGATTACCCTGTTCTGGTCATCCTCCAGCCATGCCACACCCTGGGAGAGAATTCCAAAGCACCAAATCCACCTTCCTTATGCCACCTTCTTCTTCTCCATCACACCCCAGGCACCTGGCACCATGGAATCTCCACCAACGACTCAAGCCACTGTCAGGTCTGCAAGGCAATTTTCCTGGATAGCCTATCCTTAGACCTAAAAGATGGCCAAGGGGTGGCTATGTGCAGGACAGGAGGTGGCGTGCATTTGGATAGAGCTTGCACATTCAAGGTGAGTAACACACACTTGTGTGGGTGGGGTATTTTGCATTAAGGGACAGAGGTGAAGGAGGGAAGAAAGTGAGAGTGAGCATACATTTAACTCTTGCCTCTAAGCCCTGCAAATAATGGAGGTGGCCCAGCTGACAACTGTCTTGTCAGGCATCATAGGACACCGGCCAGGAGACAGGAGACATCTCCATGCACTTTACAAAAGGCCTCTTGCTTTTTGGATATGGTAAAGAACCAATAAATAAAACGAGAGCAAAGATTGCTATAAAAGCTACTAGCCCTTAATGTGCACTGAACTTTGAGCTATGTAAGCTGTAAGATGCTTACATATATTACCTCCTTTAATTAACTACAGAATCTTAGAAATAGTATTATTCCCATATTACAGATGAAGAAATCGAGAATGACAGAAATTTGTCTAACCTAACATTGGTTCCAAGTAGGGGTCTGGGGTTTATAATCCAGAATGAGTGCATATATCACTGAGCTACGTCCCCAGCTTCACACGCATGGGTTTTGGTTCTTTGAGATGCAGAAAAATCTCTAGACACCTAGGAAGGGGGCAGGGAAGAAACATAAATGCTCATAGAAAATAAATGGCTTACAAACGGGGAGGAACAAGTCAGAGGCCAAAGAAAGCACTGGCAAAAGCACACCAAGGCCTTGAGAGGGCTAGAGAAAAATTCCAGACTTCTCTGTGCAGAGCCCCAACTCTACCCACAAACTATATTAAAGCAAATTACTCAGTTAATTACACAGCACACCTCACAAGCAGTTGGTTCACAAATTCAAGGAAGCTGGCTCTACATATTTGCAGTTCAGAGGAGTTGTCTTCTTATCTCTTCCTTATTTATTTATTTGTTTACTTACTTACTTATTACTTATTTAATTAATTATACTAAAATACAGTTGGAAAAGCCAAGAGGCCCTTGTGATGGGCTCCTTCATACAGTTCCAGCAGCTGAAGTTGGTTTTCTGTTTGATGTCTAGCCACCTTGGAGGATTGTAGAACTGAATTTCTGAATTTTAGGAATCAGATATAATCAAGACAACTAGGCCTAAAAGTTTGCAATGTGAATTTTTTTAACTAAAAAACAAAAGTTTTTCATTAAGATTCATTCAAATTCAGCTTCCTGAATTTTGGAAGAAGTAAAAAGTAATTTTAAAAATTAATGAAATTAATTTAAATGTGTCTGCTACTTCCTCTCTAAAAATTATGGGAAAGGTTTATAATATACCTGTATATAAATGAATAAAGAATAGAAAAACACTTCATCATTTTTTCAAAGTCATTCCAAAGTTTAGGACAATGAATGAAGAGAAGAAGATTACATTCCATCAGTGTGTATATAATGAAAACAAAGGACAAAGTACATTATATTTCTGATTGCTTTGAACTTTTGTTCCTGATGTTCTCCATTAGTGAAATCTCTATGCAAAACATTCTCTATGTACACTGACATTTTCCCCACTTGTAATTGCCAGAAATAAAAGCAAAAGTCCCTGTCCACAAAGGGAAAAAAATTTTTTTTTCAGAATAAGAAATTATTACAGCAGAAATGAAGGAGTTCTGATCAGGGTGTTCCAGCAGGCCTGTTGGCACTTGCCCTATAAAAATCAAGACAGCAGTTCTGTCTGCCTGTCAGCTCACTGTTCCACCCACTCAGGTACTTTCTGTATATTAGTTCCATGAAAATCTCACACCAGCCCACTGATGTGACTTCTCTCATGTTACAGATAAAGACTCATTGATTAATGTATTTTACATCATTTAAACTTTTTAAAGCTTTCTTAAACTTGAACTTCTATTGTTACTATTTCAATTTTTCCAATGGTCCAATGACTCAAAATTGTTTCATTACCATGTGAAAATAGCAATGAAAATAAAAACAAATAGCACAACTCAGTATAACTTCATGATAAAGAAGAGTGAAGAGGTCCCCAGCACAAACGTAGAATTTGACTCTGCAAGTTGCAGTAATAGCTGTTTATAAATGAAGACTTTTCACAAAAACTCAAGGAATGGCCACTAATCAGAAGTTGAATTTTATTAAATTCTCTTTTATTGGACCTGAATCCTTAGTGTGTTTTCTAAGGCATTAAACTAAATTTGTGTATAATTTTTCAAATAAAGAAAAGTTGCTCTTATGGTCAACCAACTGAGTTTACCATAAACTTTCCAACTCAAAGCTGATTGATGCTTTTGTTTCTGGAAGCGGTGCAATATAAGGGAGAGGCACAAACTTTGAAAGAGCACTTCCTGGGTGTAAATCTCAGCTCTGTTCCTTATCAATTTTGTGACTTTGTACAAGTTACTTTGGACATAACGTCTCTTTGTCTCCTTTCCTTGTGCATACAGTGGGGCCAATAGGTATCTAATCGTATAGATTTGTCAGGAGAATGAAAGGCACATAAAGATCTGAGATCAATGAGTGGGAAATAGCAAATATTCAATAAGCATTATCAACTATCGAAACAGAGTCCAAAATCACAGAGCACAGCCTCAGAGTCACGCTCTTTTGTGTGTACTCCGTACAAGTGATGAGAATCTTTTTATGATTCTCTAAAAATAGTTTATTGAATTCAAAGTAATACAAAAGGAGAAATGAATGAATGACTTAAAGATATTTTCTTTCTTTTATGTCAAATAAAATTTCCCATATTTATGGTGAACCACATATATTTTAACTTATACATACATTGGGAGATAATTTCAAGCTAATTAAAATATGTGTTACCCTACAAAATTTGTGTGGTTAGAACATTTAAAATCAACTGTTTCAGTAATTTTCCAAAATGTGATATGTTGTTATTCATTATAGTCACCATGTTGTACAATAGATCTCCTGAATTTACTCCTCCTGTCTAACAGGAATTTCGTATCCTTTGAGCAACATTCCCCAGGCCCCTGGGTCTCCTGGTAACCTCCATTCTAAATTCCATGAGCATGAGTTTTCCATTCCCATCAGTGAGAACATATGAATTAGTCTTTTGTGCCTGGCTTATTCACTCAACATAATGTCCTTCATGTTCATTCATGTTTTAACAAATCATAGAATATTCCCTCTTTTAAGGTTGATTAGTATTGTATTATATACATACCATATTTTCTTTATCCATTCAACAGCTGATGGACTCAGATTGATTCCATATTTTTGCCTCTTGTGAATAATGCTGCAGTGTACATTATTATACAGATATCTCTTAACCTGATTTCATTTCCTTTGGATATATACCCAAAAGTAAACTGCTAAATCACATTGTGGTTCTTATTTTTAATATTTTGAGGACCTCCCTAATAGTTTTCCATAATGGCTATGCTAATGTACATTCCTCCCAACAGTGTACAAATGTTCCCTTTTCTCCACAGTCTGTCAACATCTCTTACCTCTTGTCTTTTTATTATCAGGTGGTAGGTAGGTGATATCTCATTGTGTTTTTACCTCATTGTGATGATTAGATATGTTAAACCTATTCTCACATATCTATTGGCCATTTGTATGTCTTCTTTTCAGTTCCTTTGCCTATCTTTAAATCAGGTCATTTGTTTTCTTGCTATCAAGTTCCCTGAGTATGTAGCCTAATAATCCCTTATCTGATGTATAGGTCACAAATATCTCTCCCATTCTTTAGGCTGATTTTTCACTTTGTTAATTGTTTCCTTTGATGTACAGAAGCTTTTTAGTTTCAACACTGAAGTTCAAGTGAGTTTCCAGGTTGATGAACACATTGGTAGTTCAGAAGGGTGATCAACCCGGTACCATTAGGAGAGAACTTGAACTGCATACTCAGGGCTGTCCCAGACCTTGCCTATATGTCTCTTATTTTAGCTGGTCCTGATCTGTATTCTATGTCATAAACTGAGAGGTGAATAATGTACTTTCCTTTCTGTGAGTTAGTCTAGCTGCTCATAGAAATTAAGGGGGTTATATGGTGACAACTCCTGAATTTGCAGCCAGTTGGTCAGAAGTACAAGGGATACTCAAAATTACACATAGTATCCAAAGTGAGTGCATTCTTGTTGGGGGCCACGCCTTGAACCTGTGGAGTCTGCACTAACTCTGGGTAGTTGGTGTCATAACTGAGTTGCAGCATGATACTGTAGGAATCAGCTCATGGCCTATATGTACTGTGAGTGAGGAGTTGATGGCTCCATGGCACTCTGACCTTATCCAGCTCTGAAATTGAAACAGAGCCCCTTTGAAATTCAAAGTTGCTTTCCAACTTCCTGATAACTGCTTTTCAGCAACCAGAGTTTCCTCACGCTGAGAATGGAAACTGAGAAGCCACCCTTGACCCCCAACATACGTCAAGGAAACTGAGAAAGTGACATGCTTCTGATCAGCACAGACTACCTAAATCTATGTACATATATTTCCCGTATTTTGTCCCATTGTGTCCCTTTCCTTTTATAAAAGCTGTTCACACCCTTGAGCCCCCAAAGATGGAGATATGAGATAGAAAATGTCACTGTCTTCCCCAGACGGGCATTGTTGGAATAAATCTGTTTTGTTTCACCAACCTCTCTCTCCCAAGCTTTAGTGGTATAATGCACAGTAGAACCTTCAGTTCCTGGTGACAAAATCATGTTTTAGAAAAACTGTTTGAAGTAGTGGATTAATTTTTGCTTCATGGTGTCAACTAGAAAACACTTGTTGACATTAGTAGTGATAAAGAACAAACTGAGGGCTC
Source organism: Geosciurus inauris (assembly GCA_004024805.1). Taxonomy (NCBI): domain Eukaryota; kingdom Metazoa; phylum Chordata; class Mammalia; order Rodentia; family Sciuridae; genus Geosciurus; species Geosciurus inauris. Next base: position 24,149 of record PVHX01009826.1, read on the forward strand.
TGTGAGCAAAGCTCCCTGCCCCACTGGGTGAACACTTAACTTGGGGGCAGGGGTTGGCAGTCAGCAAGGGATTCTCCCTTTTAATTCACTGGTCACAGTGAGAAGGGGACAACTACTGTGATGCAGTCAAATTGAGCCAATGGAACAAATATATTTTCAGATACTCTCATCACCATTTCCTTCCTTCCTTTCTTTCTTTCTTTTCTTTTCTTTTCTTTCTTCCTTCCTTCCTTCTTTCTTTTCCTTCCTTCCTTCCTTCCTTCCTTCCTTCCTTCTTTTTTCTTTCTGTACTGGGGATTTAACCCAGGGGCAGTTAACCACCAAGCCACATCTCCAGCCCTTTTTATTTTTTTATGTTGAGATAGGGTCTCACTAAGTTGCTTAGGGCCTTGCTAAGTTTTTGAGGCTGGCCTGGAACTTGGGATCCTCCTGCCTCAGCCTCCCAAGCCTCTGGGATTATAGGTGTTTGCCATTGCTCCCTGCTCACATCAACCTTTGAAGTTAAAATTATCATAAAGCCAGCTCATGATGCTACTTTAAGGCTGCTAAAACCATTTCTATGATTTCAGGAAACTTGTTCAAGTGTTGTAGTTCTGTGATAACACCCTGAACACTGAAGAGCCTAAATTGGTAATTCAGAGGTGGCATTTCAAGATGCTACTGCTGAGGATAGGAGAAAATCAAGATTTTAGATGAAAAGCAAGATATGATAGATTAAATATTGAGACTTTGACTCCCTCCTAAAAATATATGGAATACTTCACACGGCAGACTTCATATTAGTTGGTTATATTTTAAAACCATCTCTACATGATGCAATGGAGATAAAATAATAATAATGACTTTCCAGAGTAGAATGTAATAACAGATTAGGAAACCATGAGCTGTTTTATCCCAGGCAGAAGCCATCATAATCCTGACGACTTTATACTTGACAGACAGCCAGGAGTCATCTCCAGTGAGAGATCACCCCAGGGATTCTAAGCCTTGGCCTTGCCCTGAAAACTAGGCAACAGAGTCACCAACCACTTGTGTCTTTTTTAACTTGGGGATTTCTAACTTAGTAAACATAAAGAACGAGAAAAGAAACATTAATACTGAGACTGACTTAAGGATAATATTTTCATCAATGTGGATATAGTAACTTGGTAGAATATTATCCATTTAATGGATACTTACTTATCAATTTTAAATCATTTGAAATTATTTCCCTTAACAATTAACAATGATAATTATTTTACATTTATGGAAATTGACAGTCTGCTTGCCAGATGCCAATTAATTTATCCTGAAATTTCAAACTATAATAACTGGCCTCATAGGAGAAGTTACTTGGGGAACAGCTATGTCAGGTTTTAGGTGGATAAATGTCACTGGTTGAAGATATAAAAACAAAAACAACCTCTGTACGTCTCTAGATATTTCCCCCAGCAATGAACAGCACATGGGAAAATATTTAGTCAAGTTCTACTAAATCTTGATTGTGAATAGTGAGAGTCTGGCATTTGTGGCTTGACTGCCTCCATCAGATCACTTATTACAGCTCCACATGGTAGAACAACCCCTGCAAACAGGCACAGGCAAAAAGACAATGGCCTGCTTCCCTCAGCTTCTAGATGAGAATTATAATTTCACCCTGCAAGGGATAGTCCACTAGCATCTCTCATCTTCCACAGTGTCATGTTGTAAAAACTCTGTCCTGAGCAGGCATGGAGGAAGGAGCCCAACTCCTCCAGCTCATATTTATAGGGGCACGCTCTGCCTAGGCACTGCAATGAACAGCAATGAACAGCACATGGGAAAATATTTAGTCAAGTTCTACTAAAGTTCTACTTTAAATTCAGGATAAATATTTAGTCAAGTTCTACTGCAAGCTGAGAATATGGACTGCCTGCACCACAGCTTGCTCACGGGGAGGAGGTTCTACACCTGTAAGACAAGTGCAGAAGGTAAAGGGAAACCATCGTCCCAGCACTAATATCTTCGGGGTGATACTGAGTAGAGGTGAGACGTCATCCCCATACCCAGCTCTGATATAGTAGCTAGTAAGAATGAAGAGTTCCACATCTCAATATGAGGAGAATAACTTTGGAACACAGCTCAGAGAAGCTCATGTCTAATGGTGCTGTCCAAAACAATGGCCATCTCGGTGACAAGTAATTGAGAGGGAGCTAGTAGCTTCATGGTACTAGTAGCAACATGCAAAAGCGGAAAAGATTAAGAGGGAATCGGGGAGAGTCAGCCAAAAAACATCCTGCAGTGATCAAAGTCATCCCTGGAGGTCTGGAAGACTGTGCACATGCCCCAGTCTGCATCCACTCAGCAATTAAAGTGGGATGCAGGGCCGACTCAAAAGCATTCCGCGTGCCATATATCACTCAATCAGCAAAATTTCTTGAGCCTTATTGGAGCAAAAGTCTTTAAACAATTTCTGATCAGATGCTGGCAGAAAATAAGCTACTCTGACCTAGGAGTAACTCTGCTTAAAGTAGATTCTGCTTAAAAAGAAAATCACTGTCATCCTGGTGGACTAGAAGTCAGTGCACATGTCCAACACTGTGCCCCCTCAGGAGGACCAGAGAAGAGTACTCTAAGCTACCAGCCCTTGGTTGGACATGGGGAAAAATGATACACTCCATAAAATGTACAGGTACACTCAAATTCACACACACACGATATTTGTGAAAATAGGGGGAGAAGATAACTGGATAAGGGCTTCTGTATAGTCTGTGACCTACAATGGGTTTATGCAGACCCAGGAAGGTAATACCTAGGGAGCCAGGGCAAGAGGTTAAAAAAAAGAAAGAAAGAAAGAAAAATTTGAGCGAGACTTCAGAGGCTGCATGCTGAGAAGGAAATTAATTCCACTGAATTCAACTGAATTCATCCAGCCAAGCTGCTAAAAGACCAAATAACTGATCCAAAATAAAGGTAGCCAGGTGTGGAGGCACACATCTGTAATTCTAGTAACTCAGGAGGCTGAGGCAGGAGGACCACAAGTTTCAGATCAGCTTGGCAACTTAGTGAGACTCTGTTTCTAAATAAATAAATAAAAATAAAAATAAGGGCTGGGGATGTAGCTAAGTGGTAAAACACTCCTGGGCTCAATCCTTAGTACTAGGAGGAAAAAACATCAAGTCTTAGGAATGGGAAAGGGGAAAATATACAGAGTTGTAATAACATATTATCAAAGATACCCAGAATTTAACAAAAAATTAAGAGCACAAAGAAACAGGAAAGTGATCCATACACCAGAAGAAAAAAAAAATAGCAGACAACATCAACTTCTGAGGAGAGACAGTTTGGCACACAATGATTTTAAAGCATCTATTACAAATAAGAACTAAAGGAAATCAAGTTTGAAGAAGTAAAGGAACACATAACAATAGTTCACCAAATAGAGAATATTAATGGAGAGAGTGTGATGGTTAATTGTGATGGTTAATTTGAGTAGGTTAAGGGATCTCCACATAGCCAGTGACTAACCTCAAGTAGGCTAAGGGATCCCCACATGATTTCTGTGTGTGTCTTCTGGAAATTAGCATCAGAGTCAGTGGTGTGAATAAAGAAACTTGGCCTCACCAATGTGTGTATCCAGCAAGGGCCTAATGGAACAAAAACAGAGGAAGGGCAAATTTGCTCCTTCTGTGAACTTGGATTTCCATTTGCCCTGCCTTCAGGAACCTGCACTCTTGGTCCTCAGGACTTTAGATTAGGACCAGCTCCTCAGTTCTCAGGCCTCAGATCTGAACTGGAGCTACACCACCAGCTTTTCTGGCCCTCCAGCTGGCAGATCATGAAACTTCTTGGCCTCCATAATCATGTGAGCAAATCCCTCCTAAGAAATCTCTGCATATGTCTATTCTATTTCTAATTTGGAGAATCCAAATTAAAACAGAGAGTGATATTTTTTAAAAAAGAATCAAATAGACATTTTGAAGTGAAAAGTTAAAAACAAATACTTGTAATTTTTATTTGAGGAGCTGAACAGGATATATGAACTGGCCAAAAAAATAAACTAACTTGAGGAAATGCCAGTAGATATTATGCAACCTTAAGAACAGAGAGGAAAACAATGAAGAAAAATAAACAGCCTCCCAGAACTGTGGGACATTGTTAAGTGCACCAACATACATCTGATGGAAATATCATAGGGAAGAGATAAAGGAGCGGAGGGAAACAGTCAGGACTGGAGTAGAAACACAGCTGTCATCAGCAGGGTAGCTCAGCCCTTGTTCCACTCACTGGCCTCCTTCCTCTCTGGCCCTGCTTTCCTGCCCTGAGGAGCCACTTCCATTTCCCCAGAATGGACTGTCATTTGCCTCCTTGCTTCCTGGAGTTCCCCCTCCCTGCATCCATTTGGTGAATAGCTAGCCACTTTTATTAGTGACAAAGAATGTACACATAATATCCACTATATATGGGACCAGCAATTTTGCAAGTTAGCCCCGACTTGGACCTAATCTTTGCTCATCTAACAATTTTCAAAAAAGAAAAGCACACTAACAAAACTCACAGAAAGTGAACGTTTATGTGCTTTCACTAAACCAAAGTTGAGTCCTAAAGATGGGAACACAAAGACTGAGGCAATCTGTTAAGCCTATTAAGGTGGAGCTGAATTATTCTTAAGTTTTTGTCAACAACATTTTCTTATTCTGCCTAAAATCCCGCTTTAAGATTCTTGAAAAGTCCATTTCTTTACTTTTCTGGGTGTGCGCACGCACATGTGCACATGACTGTAATAAAATCTGACAAGTGTTCAGTTCAGTTGCTGCTTTTGCTTAAACAAGAACAAAGCTCAAGTGACAACTCCTCCACATAGCTTTCCCTCATGGTCAGGGTGAAATGATCGCTTCCTATTCAGTTTCTCATGGGACACTCTACAACTTCCACCACTGTACCTCTACTTATGACACGTCTGTCTCCATGTTAGAATGCTTCCAGAGAACGAGGACCTTTTCTTTATAGAATATGTTTACACTCAGCATAGTTCTTGTCATTAAAGAAGAGGAAGGAAGGGGAAGGGAGAGGAGGGGAGAGGAGGGCAAGGGACAGGGAGAAGGAAATTGTATGCAACATGTTTCATAAAGCTATGTTGTTCCTAATACTTCATTTAATAAATATTGTTATGACTTTCTGTTTTTTTAGAAAAAGTCACAGCTCCAATAGAACACTCTCTCTCCCTCCCTCCCTCTGCTCTCTCTCTCTCTCTGATAATATGTTATAAACAGAAATCACTAAACAAGTCAAAACAATGTTTCCTTCTGTCTCCTTTCTTTCTGAACAATTCAAAACGCCCCCCCACCTTTTTCCCTAACTGAATGACTTAAAACCGCTGTCCAGAGGCAGAAAAAAAAATCAATGTCTAAAAATGTCTGCCATGGCAATGAATACTCAGTGAAAGCACTTGTGGAAATGACTCCTCCTATCCTCCTGAATGTGTGGGAATGACTGCCTGCAGCCTCCAGACACAGAGGAGGGGAAAGTTGGGCTTTGGAGAAATATCTACCATTCTGAGCTCAGGCAGCAGTGAAGGAATCATTCTAGTCCCAGCTGCAGGGAACTTGGGTTTGCGCTGAACATGGCTTATTCACTCTGGAGGATACCAGGGTAGTGTAATGTCACTCAGCTTCTTGTATGCAGCACCTCCCAACAGTATGAAGGTTCCCCTAGTTGCTGTATAGTGCATTGTTTCCTCAGTATGTCCTTTGGCTACCCCTCCTCTTGCAGATTTCTACTTCCAGCACCTGATTGGACACACATAGGTCTCAGCTATTGCATTTTCAATTGGGAAATGTAATTTAGAGTAGACACCATGTCCAGTGAAATGAGTGTTTGAGTTATTAAAAATAGTCCACGGAAGAGATATGCAGAGTCCTTCATTAGAGTGGTAACTATAGGCAAGTAGGGTGTGGCTAGAGGAGGTTGGTCACTGGGAATTATATTTGGGGTTTATTTTTTGTTCTTGATGCGTGGAACGGTCTGTCTGCTTTCTGGTGGCCATGTCCTGAGCTGCTTTCCTCTTTTCCTGAGCTGCCATGTTCTTCCACCATGATGCTCCTTTTCATCTTGGACCCAGAGCTATGGAGTTGGCCAACCATGTACTGAACCTCTGAAGCCATGAGCCAAAATAAACTTATCCTCCTTGAAAATTGTTCTTGTCAAGTCTTTTGTTACAGAGGTGAGAGAGTTGACTAAAACGGGAGAAATGATTCTCCAATCCAGTGTTTTACACTGACATATGCAATTCACATTCTATGGCTTCAACCTCCAAACTTAGAACTTAAAACAAAACAGAACGACAAAATACTTACTCCTGTAAGGAACTAAAAAAACCAAATCACGAAGCAGAAAAGGCCAAAGCAATCTTTTCCAGGACCCTGAGAGTAAGTTAGTGGAGTCGAACATGAATGAATGGTCTAGAGAAATGTGCACAGCTAGCCTGAATTTGGTGTCAAATCCAGAACCAATGAGGAACAAATACTGTATTGGTGACATGTAGCATATGCTTAAGAAGATCAAATGCCTCTGTCAGACACTCAGAATTCCATATCATTCTTCTACCTTTGTGATTCAAGATGTCCTAATGAAATTGGGATTTTATTCTCTTTTTTCCTCTAGAAAATTATTTATAAAGAGTCTAAAGATTTCCAGTAGGTTAAAGGGAATTACTAGGCACCCCTCACTCAACCCCATGGTGTTAGTTTTCAAATTAATCCAATGTATATATTATTTTCCTACCACCCATGTTGGTCTCTGAAATTTGGCTTATAATTCTATTACATATTTTATTGCCATGTAGGAAATAGGTATTTATAATTAACAATTCTCTGTAATTTCTTTTTGCTACTTTTGTATTTCAAAACTGGGAAATATATGTAAATATTGAAAAATACTGACTATTAGCCATAAGCTGCTTATACTCACCACTACACTTTCGTGTAAGCTCGCACATATAAACACACACACCTCCCATTCCTGAACATGCTTCAAGTGTAGTAGTTTTAGGTCAAAAATTTGGAAACTTTCAATTTCCTCTTATTTCCCAATTCAGTGTAAGAATCCAGATTTCACTTATATTGCCAAGGACTCTTAGCAGCCTCCTCTCAGTTTCTCTTGAAAGTTCTGCTCATCTAAGAAATCTTAACTAAGAATGTGGGAGCCGGGCACAGTGGCACACGCCTGTAATCCCAGCACTTTAGGAGGCTGAGACAGGAGAATCCCAAGTTCAAAGCCAGTTTCAGCAACCATGAGGCACTTAAACAACTCAGTGAGACCCTGTCTCTACATGAAACACAAAATAGGGCTGGGGATGTGGCTCAGTGGTGGAGTAAAACTAAGTTCAGTCTCCAGCACGAAAAAAAAAAGAATGTGGGATCCTAGGGAAAGTCTGGGAGTCAAGGGGTCTGAATTTTCTGCTGGCAGATTCCAAAGAAAACTGATAAAACTAACTCTTTTCAAAAAATATTTAGTTGTAGATGGACACAATGCCTTTAATTATTTATTTCTTTTATGTGGTACTGAGAATCGAACCCCATGCCTCAGATGTGTGAGGAGAGTGCTCTACCAACTGAGTCACCACCCCAGCCCTAAAAATGACTCTTCATTATGTAACAGTTCCATACTGTCCATTCCTGCCCCCAATCTACGTTATTCTCTTCACTCTGCATTCTTACCCCAAATCAACAAAACTCTTACATTTCTATTTCATAAATAAAATGTATGGGCCATACATTTCAAAGAATAGCTCTTTTCCAAAATCACCAATGAACGAAATTTTTACTCTTTTTATTTGAAAATACATTTACAAATGTCTCTGTGGAAACAAGGTGTGTTCCTGAGAATTTATGAGTCAGAATATTTTAGGGACATTTATGTACTAAATGTATTAGAGGAGCATGCCATTTAAATTATTATCCATCCCTGATCTGTTGTGGAAGTTTGGATTTTTCTAAAACAGAGAAATGAGTAAATCACACCATTGTCAGTAAGTTGAGCTGAAATGGCAATGTTATCCACTCCTCAGAGAAAAACAAAGCCTTCCTGTTTTCAAATGTGCCCTCACATGCAAAAATATTTACTTAAATTTCAAACTCAAGGTGCCCCTGTTCCCCAGTAGGATATCCACAGGTACCCTCCAAAGTCAAGAACCTTTCTAGAGGGGAGGGATTATTATGGGATAAAACTCTCCACAGCAAATAAAAGGAAATCTAGTTGCACAAATAAAGTTACCATGTGTGTTTGCTGTATCTTCCTTATGGCTTTCTCTATTTTAAAAATTTTTGTTGTTTTTTTGCAGTACTGGGGATTGAAGCCAGGGCTTATGCATGCTAGGCAAATGCTCTATCATTTAGTTACATCCCAGCCTTTATGATCTTTTAATGTCTTAATGTACTTTTAAAGTACAAGTTTCTGGGCTCTGTGTCATACCTCTTCAATAATAACCTCTGAGAATTAGGGCCAAGGATCTGTATTTTCAGTAAGTGACAGAAGTAGAGGGAAATTTTGTGATCATTGTAATGCCTGAGAGGTTATTGGCCATATTTCAATGCATAAATTATCTCTTCCATTGCCTCCAAGACACCACAGAATAATCCCATAAAACAAACCCAATCCTTGCAATATAAGCAAATAGATTTCTAATCTGTGTTTCTTGGAGCAAAGCAGACAAATAGACTTTGCACTTTGTAGGATTTCCCATATGGAGTTAATTCATAGCATAATTTTCAGTCTAGTTTGCTTGAAAAATTCTTTTGACTTTGATTTTAAAGGTTTTCTTGCCCTCACCTTTGACCCCTCCTATACTTTCCTAAGTAACACCATGAGAAAAAGTGATAGGTAAACTCCTCCCAGACATGGTATGCAATTATCTATATTCCTTCTTGTCCTGAATGTTGTTGTGCTTTTCAAAGACTATTAGGAGCCATCGGATAAGGAGAATTTAGGATTTAAATGTCAAAGGGCATCAGATATCCATCTTATTTATATTTAGTTTGAGTAATCAATGTGTCATGTCATTTTTTAGAGAATATCATTAAAATGTCTATACCAATGGGTACTCTCAGACGTTATCACATAAGACACATGTTACAACAGGAAGCAAGATGTAAGCATGTGGCTGAACGTCCTCGGTACAATACAGCCATTCATTCACTCAGTCCTACAGCAAATACTTCCTGAACAGTAAGACAAAGGCAGTGTGAAGTGAATGAGAGAGACACCGTCCTTCTCTTTGTAATGGGGACACTCCATGGACAGACAGACCTTCAACAACCAGGAATTTCACATCATACAGAGTAGGAGGAGTCAGCAATGTTTATTTAAAACATGGCCTGTGAGGAGTGACCTCGGAAATCTAGAGGGCCAAGAGAGGGGGAGAACGAAGCTCTAGGTGGGGAAGGCAGGAGTGCAAAAGGAACAAAAGGTCATGGCCAATTGGAGGAACAGAAAGGAGCATCATGCCATCAAGCACAATAGCTAAGAAGAGTGTTAAAAGATGCAGTGTTAAGACACACACAAATCACGTAAAAGAAGTGACAGGTCATTGAGATGGGAGAATGATGAGATTTGTGATGTTAAAACTTGATTCTTTCACTACTGTAGAAAATCAGGATTGAGGAGTGAACAAGAGAAGATGCAGGAAAATGAGTTAGGAATGTGCGGATAAGAAAGAATGTTTTTAAAGTATTATATAAAATATGATATATAAATATGCATGTATGTGTGTGGATATATATATATATGTATGTATGTATTATATGTGTAACTACAATAAAGATGGTTACTTAATATTCAGTATACCCTTATAAGACAATGTAGCTGAAAACAAATGACTTAAAATATCACTAGTAGATCTCTACTGGTTAGTTAATTGGCAGAAAGAATGTTAGACAGCATGTTTTATTGGTGCAGTGAGTGGCACTCAAAATTAATGAATTGACTCGAGTTGATCACACAGCCACTTCTGTCATTGCATGAACAGAGCTCTGAGAATCTGCAGAACCTAGCAGCCTCCTGCCTTTAGGAGTGGTACCCTAAACCTAGGACCACTTAGTTCTGTGTCCCATTGCTTCCAGAGGATTTGGCTTCAAAGGTAGGCTGCATCTTACTGCTAGACTATTGTTATATGTACTCAAGCGAGTCTTTAATTATGGATAATTTTCAAAGTAACTAAAAAAATAAATAAATGGAATGGATTGAATGGCAGTTTTTATGCTTACTTGCAAACAAATGTTTGCATATGTGATAGAATCTGGTCAAAGCCTTGCTCTAAATTCAACATACCATCTCGTAGCAAGTGTGTGGAGGAGGATGCTAACTACTCTCCAAATATCTTAAGCTAACAAGATGTCCATTAAGAAGCTGAAAGTGGAATTGGCCAAGTTGGCTCAGGTCAGTTAACAATAACTGGAATAAGATGGTTTTGGTAGAGATGGAGGAAAGTGGATGAAGACCAGGGCAGTATCGAGAATGACAGTTTTCTGCCATGAGCAACTTTGTTCATGGTAGTAAAATATACAAAGACAAAGAACACTACAGACAGAGCTGGTTTAGGAGAAAGATTGGATTTGATATATTTGTTATTTTGCTAGATGAGAATGTTGTATATGCACTTGGATGCAAGAGGTCTATGGATGAAGATGTGCCTCTGGGAAGCTTTGGTAAATAGATATAATTGGAGCCATGGAGGTCCAGAAGAATGCCTGGTAGATGGTGTTGGAGAAGGAACAAGATCCTGAAGAACCCTAATACATGAAGGCTGCCTATAGAAGCACATAAATTTGAAATGATTTTGGCATTGTTACTTTAGCATATTTGTTTTGTTTTATGTAATTTTAAGAACTAATAACATTCCTCTGCAGGTAAACTGCCTTATTTAGAAAAATATCTTGGTCACCAACTGAGTCAGAGGGTACAGAGTATGCTTCATAGCATTCCTAAGCAATGAAATAGAATCACAGATCTGCTATGCAGGAGATTAGAATAGTTTATTTTGCATTTTGAAGAAAGAAGAGGGCAGAGAGAACAGGCTGGTATGGTTATTGGGACTTCAGTGGAAGGACAGGAAAAGGAAGACGGTGTACTCTTCACTTATAATTGTTCATGATGCTGCTTGTTTGCTTTTTTGCTTGTCTGTCTTTTAAACCAGTGAAGAAGCTGAGTTTCATGTCAGGGTCCAAGATACAGAGACAAAGGCAATATGTGGGGACATGAGGACACAGGCAGCAGCTGAAACCATCCTCCTAGGTACTGGCAGAAAATTTGAGAATGTCTTTGAAAATAAGCTGTGCAATTAAAGGGTTTATTTTCTAAAGATATTGAGATATAAGTATATCCAATCTCTTAACTCTATTATACATTTTAAAATTTCCCTTTGTATTATTTTAAAACATTTTTGAATATATAGTAACAGTTACAAGAGCACTTTAAATAAGTCTTCCCAATTCTGGTTTTTATCCAGAGGCAACCATTATCATCTGACTCTTATTTATCTTTCCAGAAATAGTCCATGTGTACAAAGGAAATACATGTCTATTCTTTACAAATGTTGGCAGAAATTTTGGCATATTTGATAAACTCTTTAGCATCCTTTTTTTTTCTCAAATAGACACTGTGTTGCATTTCAGTATAGTATAGAAAAGTGGCTTTTAAGTGGCTCTAGAGTTTTCTATATATGGATACGACATAATTTATTTAGTAAGTTCCCTACTCAGGGTCATAGAAGTTATTTCTAGACTTTTACTGTTATCAAAAAATGCCTCAATGGAAAACTTGCCCATAATCCTTTTGCACATGTGCAAACTGAAATGATTTTTCTTGTCAAGTTAGTTCAAATCTCCCTTCTCTTTTTGACAAGGGGCAGATATAGAGGAGGCAGATGGCAAAAAGAACACAGATAATGGTTCAGAAAGCTCAGCTGAGAATCTCAGATAGCTAACATTGCAAAACCATAGTCACGTGTTCAGGGCAATTGGAGAAGACCAAAATGTCATAGAAAAGCTAGACTGGAAATGTGTGTTTGGGAAGATGACATTGGACAGAATAGTGTGGATCACAGAGAAGACAAAATAAACTAGCAAGACTCACTCCCTTATCTTCCATGGAAAAGTATAATTACCAGAAGACAGGTATCAGAAACTGTCAGAAATGACTCTATGTCTAGACACAAAAAAATACCTAGACACTTTATGATCAAGTATTGATATAGTATTTGTAATAAACCTTTTCAGATGTGCTACAAAATCTGGAGTACTTTTATTCCTCTTAATATTGTTACAGTCATTAGAGAACATGTACCTTCCCTTACTATTAGTCAAAATTCTGGGGCCTAGAGTGAAAGAAACCACATAATAAAGACGATAACAAAAGCTAACATGTATTTGATGCTTACTGTGTGTGAAGAACCACAAAGATTCTCCATAGATTGCTTGTTCTATCCCCACAGAACTTTAGAAAGTAAGAGTATTGTTCAGAATCTACAAATGAAAGAGCTAAGGTGAAGAATCTTGCCTAAGTTCATACAATGAATACACAATGGAATCAAGATTCAAACTGGGCCACTCTGACCCTGAAGCCCTCATTCATGAATGCATGAAGTTTTAGCCAAAGAAGAGAGTCTAAGCTCATTGCTGATAACTAGCCCTCACATACACATGTCCTACTATTGGGTATATCTTTAATCCCCAGGGTCCCTTAAAGACAGGGTGTTTGCAGTAAAGTGGCTTAGACACTAACCACTTACCAACGTGCCTCAGGGAAATCCTAATTCATTCCTGGTAAGTGCACAGAACAGTGTTCTCTAAAAAGCCCCTTATCACAAAGCTTGTTTCTGTATGTGCTACAAGTTAAACATTCATTTAAAAAATCATTATTGGCATGGTAGCCTAATATTGGCTTAAAGAATTGTCACTAAGAGTGCTTATTTCAAATGATTCAAATGAGTAGAAAATTTAAAGACTACAGTAAAAGGAAAAATATGTCAATGGCAAATCCTATCATCATATCTGACACATAATAAGTGAACAGTAAACAATTTTTAAAGAAATAAGTAGTTTAAAGAAACATACAAGGCTATCAGGAGCCTGATGAAAGCCTTCTGGGTAAGTTCAACTAAACACTGGACACTCACATGTAGGAGGCACAGCAGAAGCTTCTGGATGCTTCTGAAATATTACCTGTGGGGAACATTTCCTCCCCATATCCAGAAAAACAACAATTCTGGAACATGTTAAGAAAAAAATATATGCTGAACAGTTTCCAGATCCTGTTGCTGGTGGCCTTGCAACAGTAGGTTCTCTCCTTGCTCCTGTTCATATTTAATCTCATTTTTCATTATTGCCATTTATTTTCAGATGTAATATTTACTTTACACTGAAGTACAAGAACCTGGAGAGGCAAAAAAAATATAGTATTAAAAATAACCTAGATGGTGAGACAGTGTCCTCTTTCTAAACAGGTGAGCCCTTTCAGGAGAGTCGACTATTTTTCTTGTTGACTCCCACAGCTACTTGTTGACACTGGTGCAGTTCCTGGCATCCTCGTTCCTTGATCTGGGGAAAACAGCCCAATTCAGTTCCCTCCAAAATTGCTCTAAAGGTTACAGGCAGCTTCTTACAGGTCCCGTCAGGTCCCATAGGCTTGCCGGGACCTGATCTTACAGTCTACTGAGCTTATCTCCATGAAGGCTCTCTGGACACTGTCCAATTTACCAGAGAAAGTCTGAATCAAAGAAGAACACAGGGGCATTTGCAGTACTGACAAATGGACCTCAGTCACCAAGAATCACAAAAATAGTTTTTAAAAAGACCTTATCTTTATTATTGATGAAAATGCAGAATGAATTCCATTATTCTCCTTCCCTTGACAGCCAGGGTCTTGAAATATTATAATTGTCTTCTCTTTATCTCTTATTCAATCTTCTACCCTAACAATCTCATGGCCATCCCTCTCTTTTCCAAGGTCATTATTAACCTTCTAGTTACAAAATCAAATATATATGAATTGAAATTTTCTGCTCTTAGAGTTTATGACAGCATCTTCTCTTGAATTCCTCTAAGGTCCCTGATTGCTTCTTCAACAAGATCCTTCTTGAAAGAATTTCCTTGGGTATAGGAAATTCTTTAGGTATAGACTTTCTTTCTGTTTTGTCTTTTTCTTTTCTTCTATGTTTATTTTCAATTTACAAATAAAAATTATACATACATATTTATGCCATATACTTGGTTTTAATATATGTGTACCTTGTGGAATACATTTTTTTATGTCTCTGTCTGTGGCATCCCCATCCACCCAACTGCTCACCAGAGACCTAAATTAATTCTCCTCATCTTCCCCACTCTCTATATTCCAGAGATTACTGATTCTATCCTGTTCTCTAATCTATCGCATCCTCTCCATTTCCACTAATTTTGCCTACCTTGGTATTATCATTTTGCATCTGTATGACAATGGCCATTTCCAAAACTTTTAGACCACAGTGAATGCACAACAACTTTGTTGGAGAAATGGTTATATAAGTTCATGATTCTTCTCCCCACCACTGCTACCCAGTGACTCACCAAACTTGCTCCAGGAATCTTTCTAAAATACACAAGTTGTTCATGTCACATCTCCCCCTACTTTAAATCCTTCCACTGCCTTTAGGATCAGTTTTCAGTTTTAGTCATCTTAACATGGCACACAAAACACTTCCTGCCTCTTCATCTCCCACTATGCCCCTAGTGAACTCTCACTGCCACCGTGTGAAATGATTCACATTTCCACTAATCTTTAAGGCCCTGCTCACCTCGTTAGGGTTTTTTTTTTTTCATTAGGGTACAACTAACATTGAATAAAGCGCAGACGCTAAGAACATGAATCCATGGATTTTTGCAAGTGTATACACCAGTGTAGCCATCAATTCAGACAATATCTAGAACATTTCTATCATTGCAGGAAGTTCCCTGTCATTACAGTCAATCCCTCCACCTTCCTAAGAAGGAAAACACAGTTGCAACTTCTATCACCACATATTAGTTTTGCCTAGGTGTCTGGCTTTTTCTTCTCAACACACCTGTGAAATGAATTCAGATTGTTGTATGTTCCAGACATTCACTCCTTTTTATTACTGGCTATCATTCCACTGTTTAAATATACAACGTGTTTACGCATTGGTGGGCAATTGGCTCCCAGCTTAGGGGTATGATAAATATAACTGAAATAAACATTCTTATATAATCATCCCATGATTATAGTTTTCTTTTGCATAAATACCTAGAAGGGAACTACTACTTATTGGTAATAAGAAACTATCATTTTTCTAACCGTGTGTCCATATATTTGACAACATTTGTGGTCAATATTTTTTAATTTTTTATTCATCTAGTGTATGTTAACTAGTGTTTCATTGTAATTCTCTAAGTTTCATTTTCTTCTCAATTAATAACGTTAACCCCCTCTTCAATGAGTTTAGTGGTCACTGTATATCCTCTCTTGGGAAATAACCCACTCAAGTTTCTGCCCACTTAAAAAATTGGGTTATCTTTTTATGATTCTTTTGTAGCAGTTCTTTATGATTTCTACATACAGATTCTTCCATTCTGGAGGCTCTCTCTTCACCTTCTTGATTGCTACCTTTGCTGTGAAAAAGCTTTTTAGTTTGATACCATGCCATTGATTGATTCTGGATTTTACTTCTCAGGTAAATACCTTTTTCCAATCTTTGGCTTACCTTTTCATTTTCTTAATCTTGGCTTTTGAAGAGCAGAAAATTGTATTATCATCTGTCTTTATGCCTTTTTGGTTTTTTGTGTTAGATTCTTTACCTGGGAGGAACTTCCTCCCTCTCTTTGGGGGTAGGTTGACACCGTAGGGTAATCACTAACATTCTTGTTACTTTCCCCACCCACAGGACCAACCTGAGACTAGGGCTGTGTTTTATTTAGTATTTATATCTAGTAGAATGTTTTAGCAGGTGCTCCATAGTTGCTACCCAAATACATAAATGAATTGCTGAAAATTGGAAGAGCTGATTAAATGTCATGGATTAACTGCTTTGCATGAAAATGAAGTTAACTCTCCACTTACCTCTCTACTATGTGCAAGCAATGGAAAGTTTTTTTTGTTTTGTGTTTTGGTACAAGGGATTGAACCCAAGGGTGCTTAATCACTTAGACACATCCCCAGCCCTTTTTATTTTTATTTTGAGAATAAAATAGGGTCTTGCTAGGTTGCTTACAGCCTTGCTAAATTGCAATCCTCCTGTCTCACCCTCCTGACTCTCTAGGATTACAGGAGTGTGCCACCATACCTGGCTCCATGAGTTTTTGTAACTGTGAAAATGGGGTTTTTCTTTTCCCCTTTAAATGTGCATAAATAAGAACGCTATGAATACCTATGATTCCCCCCGCCCCTCACAGCTTGTTTGATGGTTTTTTGGCTTTATACTGGGCATGAAGGTTTTTTTTATTATTTTAAATGGTGAATATGCATTCAGTAGAAACTGTACTTTGCATTTTGAATTTTTATCTTTTTCTGGACTCGGGATGCTATGATACTCTCTTGTGATGCTGGGCATTGACAGCAAGCTGTAGCTTCTGGTCATTCATGCAATCACTAGAGTAAACAATTGATACCCTACAATGTACTGTGTGGCTAAGTTAGGATGTTTGATAGGTTAAGTATATTAAATGTGTTTTTTGGGGGGTGGGTTGGGGATCAAACACTGGGCCTCAAGCATACTAGGCAAGTGCTCTACCACTAAACTACATCCTCAGTTCTTAAATATATTTTGACTTAACAATATTTTCAGCTTTCTGATAGGTTTATCAGACTGTCACCTCACATAAGTTGAGGAGCATCTGTATACAATTTTTGTTATTTCATGAATCCTGGTTTTCATTTCAAAAGCAGTATATATAATCCTTAATAATTTAGATGCTTCTCAAAAATATCCTGAAGGGAAAAAAAAATACTATGATTAGCTAGGACTTGCAACACAAGAGATTGTCATTTGACTTTGTCATGTAAAGTGACTCATTTTATTTTAATGAGTCTCTCCAATGTTTAAAATCACACAGACTACATAAAAATGACAATGCCATCATTAGGTACATCCAAGAAATTAGACCTTGATGAATTCTATAGAGAAGTCTGACTGGATAATGGAAGCTAAAAAGTCATACTACTATTCCAACAGGAAGGTGCAGGTAAAAAAAAAAAATTGAAAAGCACCAACAATTCATGAAAATGATGGGCTAATTGAGGAAGCAAAGTGCAATCTTCTCCTCTCTGCAGGAAACCACAGAATGGAGAAGCCCTTGCTCAGCAGACAATGAGACACAATCAAATGACATTCAGCACATTATGAATTAAGCATTTGAGGGTGGAATGACTTTCTCTATACTAACAAAGCCTCAGAAAATCCAGAATTGTATTGGTGAGATTCTTGCATTGTTCTTCCAATGCAGCATGGATCCTCACCCTGAAATGATTAAAATTAACTGAAGAAAGTTTGATATTCAAGTTAAATTGATAAATATACATAGAGGGTATACAAAATGTAGTTACATGTGTAAATAGCTATAATGTTCCATTTCCAAATATAAAAAGGATGTCATTTAGAAACTAATTGAAACTGAATTTGTAAGGATTTCCTACAACTCAGAGTTGCTTAATAAAGAACGTCTCCATTATCTAGTATGCAATATTTTTCTCCATTATCTAGTATGCAATAATTGCTCCTGGTAGAATTGGTTCTGTTAGGGAGGTCATGAAAGGATCCAAACCCTTTTCCTTAGTCAAGGATTTCTGCTGGGAGCAGGAGTACAAGATGATCTTTCTTAAATGACCAAGATTTCTAAATCCTTTTGAGAATGTGGTTATGATTGAATGCAATGGACAGAAAGTTATAATTCTGGTTGCAAAGAATTTTAGCAGAAACTGTGTCTTACCTTTAATACAATGTATGTCTAAAACAATGCCTGGTTGGATAATCAGTGAGTGATTTAATGGGAGGCCTTAAGAGAAGAGGCAGATTAACAGCACTGTTGCAAATGAAAGACTATATTCAAGAAATTAAAGAAGCAGACCAGATAACTAAATTAACACTCTAAGACTCATCTCACTATTGAACAAAGAGAGAATTTATTTATTCACAGAGTTTTTCAAATACAAACAAAATAGCACTTTTTTTTTTTTTTTACAAAATGAATAATGAAATAAATGTGGTACAGCACAGTACAATAATGGACAAAAGAAAACAAGATCTAATGACTGGAAAATGTCTCTCACGACTCTTATCTCTTCAACTGAAGTCTCTCCTAGAGTGGACAGAAATTTGCCCCTTGACTTCATAAGAATTTCATAACAGAAGCTACTCAGAGAAATATTGCATATCTTTGAATAATATTGAAATATGAAGGCTTAACTCTAAAAGTCTGCATAAACACTGAGAACGTGGAGTGTCAAAAACGTTTATGCAGGTTATACAAAATACTGTTAAAGTGGCATATTGGTCCATTTATTAGGTTTAATATATGTTTTATAAAGGGATAACACTGTGTTTCCAATGTACATTAAAAAGAAAACAGAGGAGTAATGCACTATGGAACTTCCCCTCGTACAGTCCGTGTGATGATTTATGTGTGTTGCGTGGACATGTGTGGATGCGTACCTGCATGTGTGCTCGTGTGCTTTCAGGAGTGGCATTACCTACAGGGAACATCTGTGGGGCACCCTGCTTCCCACATAATACTGTTTCTACTAGCCCTTTTGATTTCCCCAAGTCCTCGCCATTTAAAAAAAAAAAAAGCAACAAAAATTCTTGTTTGCATATATAGATTTGCTTTGCATGTGTATGTGATATATGCTGACAATACTCTGGAACAGAAACACCCGATACCCTGCAACATTTTTTTAGCCTTTGGTCCATTTTTTTTTTCCTCCATCATTCTCCATTTCTGTCACCGGTCTCCCACCACCCTCCCTTCCTATAAAATGTTTCTCATTCCATCGGGTTTTACTTCATTAGCACTGTATTGAATCAGAATCACCATTCCACCTTTTAGAAGTAGCTGGAAGCTTTGGCCCCTTCAAACCCCTGTGGCCCATCTTCTCTTCTGTTTCTCCTGATGGCTCCATCTCAGTATGGGTAGTGCTTCTGTTTCTTGCCCGAGAAGCAAGCCAACCATGTGCACAGCAGCATGGCGGCCGCAGCACCTGCTCCGGTACAGTAGTAGGCCCAGCCGATTTCACACTTCCCTAGGGACAAAGGAAGGGAGAAAGAGCAAGAATGGATGAGGATGGCTTTGAAGCAGGTTTGGTTTCTTCCCATGTGTGTGTTCTGGAACTCCCATTAAGAACCTGGTGTTCTCACTCAAACGGAATGATAACATGGTGAAAGCTATCTTGAGAGTGAAGAAAGCCCCCAAGTTGTTGGTTTATGCATTTCAAAAGGCTCTTGAAGTCTGTGACTCATGCCAGCCAAGAGGACAGAAGCTTCTTCCCTTCCACCAATGCCCACATCCCACCTGGGCTGAAGGAACGAGGAGTAGAGACACCCAAGAAGTTAGGAGTCAATTCTGATTTAACACCTATAACCCAAACTCACATGCATAAGGTATTTTAGAGAAAGAATTCAAAATACAGGTACCATCTTTCCACAAAAGGGCCATTTTAGAAAAAGAACCCTTTGAAGAGCAATACTAAAATGGAAACTGCATTGACATGAAATTGTAATACTCTATTATCTAAATTATCTGAATTACAGAATAAAACTCCCTGATTCTCCTAGAGTCAATACCTTTTAAGTGTCCTTTAAAGGAAAACAATGTTAAGGGCCAAATGGCTCCTGCTTTCTCAGTTGGTTGATTATTAATAACACACCCACAATTCTTAAAATAGATTACTTTTCATATTTGGTCTTGGTTGATTCTTCCAACAACATTGTGAGGTGAAATGCTGTTAGGGAACAATCTAGGATTTTGAAAAGTTATTGGTCAACCCAAAATCACACACTTATAATTGTTAATAAACTGAACCAGGATTTAAACCTGGGTTCCAGATCACAAGAATAAGAAGTCATTTTCCAAAAATGTCTTTTCTGAGTTCATAAAAGTGCTTTCTGCATTTGTGAACTTTTTTTAAAAAAAATGGTATCCACATTATTCTTTTTGTGTGCAGAGTAAAGAAGGCCTCTGTGTGTTTCATTAGACATCATCCTTTCTGCTCCAATTCTGATTCCTCTTTCCTCCAGGTGTACCCTCTCATCAGACAATGTTCCAACAGCAACCATTTTCCTCCCTTTCTTTTGTTCTTGCTTACACATCACCTTCAACCCAAACATAGACATGAGGATACTTGGATTTCAGATGCATCGACTATAGACTGAAAATGATATCCCTTCTTGCACAAGTCATTCTTCCTTTTTGATTTGTGATAAAAGTAATAACTTCTCGATTGAGATCTACGAAGACAGAGTTAATTTGCAGTTCAGTTTCATATCTGTTATAGTTTTGACATGAGGGGTCTCCTAAAAGCTGATGTGTAAGAGGTGATGTGATTAGATTGTAGAGTTGTGATCCAATCAGTGGATAAATCCATTTGATGGCTTAATGATATGAAGGGACTACTGCACTGGGTGGTGACCACAGGCAAGTAGGGTGTAGTTTTATGGTTTGGATGTGAGATGTCCCCCGAAAGCTCACATGTGAGACAATGGAAGAAAGTTTGGAGGAGAAATGATTGGGTTACAGCCTTAGCCTAGTCATTGAGTTAATCCCTGATGGGATTAAATGGAGTGGTAAGGTATGGCTGGAGGGGGTAGGAATTGGGGAGTGGCTTTGGGTATATATTTGTATCTGGAGAGTGAAGTTTCTCTCTCTGCTTCCTCATGTGAACTTCTTTCCCTTTGCCACTCTCTCCCTTCATGATGTTTAGTTCATCTCAGGCCCCGAGGCATGGAGCTGGCCTTCTATGGACTAAGACCTCTGAATCTGTGAGCCCCCAAATAAACTATTTCTTCTTCTTCTAGGTGTTCTGGTCAGATCCTTTAGTCACAGCAGCAAAAAAGCTGACTACAACATGTAGCTAGCAAACCTCTCTGCTTCCTGGCCACTATGAATGGAAAAGTGCTACCAGCATGCTGTTCTACCATGTTGTTCTGCCTCATGTTGGACCCAGGGCAATGGAGTCGGCTGACCATGAACTAAATCTCTGAAACCACAAGCCAAACTAAACTTTTGCTCCTCTAAGTTGTTCTTGTTAGATATTTTGGTCACAGTGATACAAAGTTAATTGACAAAATAGCTTCCCTTGAAGTTTACAGGAAGGGTAGTCATTATATGTCCCAGGTGTAGATAAGGCAAGGTGAGACAAAGTTGAGTGAGTTATTAACTTGTGGTCAGCATGAAAAGCAGCACAATTAAACCAAGAGCCTCTTCATCTTTAAAGTACCCAAGGACATTACCATGCCCACAGACAGGAAGGTGCGTTATTCAGTTTTCAGCCTAGCTGTCATCCTTGATTTGTCCCTTCTACATGCAATAATAGTAGCAGAATGAAATTATGATGTTCTTAGGTAAATGGAAGGAGCTGGAGAACATCATGCTAAGTGAAATAAGCCAATTCCAAAAAACCAGAGGTGGAATGTTTTCTCTGATATGCAGATGCTAACTCACAATAAGGAGGGGTAGGGAAAAATAGAGGTACTTTGGATTAGACAGAGGGGAGTAAAGGGAGGGGAAAAGGGATGGGGATAGGAAAGATAGCCAAGTGACACTATTACCCTATATACATATATGATTATACAACTGGTATGATTCTACATCATGTACAACTAGAAAAATGAGAAGTTATACTACATTTATGTATGATGTGTCAAAATGCATTCTACTGTCATGTATAACTAACTGGAACCAATTTTTTTAAGTAACAAATAATTGACATATTTATTACTATTTATGGAAAATTATTATGCAAGATTTATGTGAAGTGAATATTAATGCATTGAACTGTTTATGATAGCAAAAATAAGAAATCAACATAGATGTCTATTAGCAGATGAATGGATGAAGAAAATGTGACACACATACACACACACAAAATGGAATATTATTCGGTCATAAAAAGAATGAAATCCGGTCATCTGCAGGATCATGATGGAAGTGGCGGTCACTGTGTGAAGTGAAAATAGACAGGCATACAAAGACAAATACCACAGCTTCTCATTCATTTGTAGAGACTAATAAGTCAATCTCACTGAAAAAGGAAATGGAATAGTGATTACTAGAGATGGAGATCAGGAGGCAGGGGAACATGAAAACAAATTATATAAGAGATAACAAAATACACAGAAGAGGAATAAGTTCAGGTTTTCCTATAGCACCGTAGGGTAATAACTGATTGAAACAATCTATGGTATATTTCAAAGTGACTAGAAGAGTAAGAAATTTCCAGTCCATAAAAAGATTAATGTTCAAAGAGATAGAAATATTTAACATGCATCGAATTGACAATAATAGACCCTATAAAGATGTACAAATATTGTTTCAATGACATTTTTTAAAAATAGATTGATGCATTTAATCCTCATGAGAACACAGTGTGGCAGGTAAGTGAATGTCATCCCCATCTTTCAGATAGGAAATCTAAGGCCAAGAAAAATTTGATAGACTGTGTCCCTTTCCCCAGTGCCTGTAGCATCCCCGGTTACCACGTCTGCTGTCCTTGCTGACCTCTCTCTCTGCTTCTACTCACATCATCGCCAGCAGGAAAGCAAAAATTCTACGTCCAGACTGTGGGAGAACTAACTGGCTCCTTCTCCAATGGCACCTCCAAAAAGCTACCTCCCATCCTGTGTGGCCTTTGTGGTTGCTCTCTTGCTTCTGCTCACTGTATTGTGTCCACAGTACTTTCCATGGATTATAAATTGTGTGTGTGCACTTAACTTCAGTTTCCATCTCTAGAATGAAAACTTCAATAAGGGGAGATTTCCTATATTTTATTCCCAACTATACCACTACCACTGTGCCTGGCTGACAGTGGGAACTCAATAAATGATGAATGAAAAGCAAGGTAAAATAAAAACAAAGAAAGGAAACCAAGCAGGCAGGTAACCAGCTCCTGAAAAACAGTAAATCTGAGATTTTATTTAAGAATAACTAACCTCATTTTGGAAATGAATTTTTGGAAAGAAGTTCCCAAAAGCAAGTATGCATTTCCAGCCTCCTACAGAGTATGTTAAATTTAACATACTCAGTTCTAAAGGATCACATCTCCACCTTGGGTAGGTCTCACAGGCACAATGACCTCCATTAATTCTGATAGACAGCATAAGCATTTTTCAAGGGTAACAGAGTCCCTCTTCACGGACCATGTTTGCTAATGTGGCTGTGAGTCCTGGGAACCATCTCCATTTTGAATTATTCTTTACCTTGATTAAATAAATCTAAAAGGGAAAATTAAAAAGGCAGCTAAGAGATGGCCAGGGGTTTAGAGCCTTCCAAAGAGTCAGCAGAATGTGTCTATCTGTTCCACACAGAGCTCCTGCCATGCAATACAAGCCATTGCTCATTATTAGCAAGGTATTGACCCATACGCAGTTCCATGACCTGACATGAAAAGCAGAGCATATAATTCTTTATTACTTATAGGACATTTTCTTGAGAAAAAGTAGCTGGCAAGGATAATTATTTGAGAATAGTATATGTGACAGCAGCTCAGCTTATTAAAGATGAAAAAAAGGAGCTACTACACCATTGATCATCAGAGGGCCAAAGTTAGAGAAGATAATATTTTTTTCCTACAGTTAAATCAATAAAATATAAGAAGTTTAAACCTCAGAGGCTTGCACCTGGAGGGGAAACTGCAGGAAATGGTGCAGATGCTCTGTCCTGTTCCTCTGGATTCCTCTGATGGTTCTGGGCTCTTATTCCACAATTCCTGGTTGTGCTTTGCTCCTAACAGCTCTTTCTCGAATCCATCCTCAGAGGACCCATGAGAAAATGGAATCCATTTGCCTCTACTCTCTTGACAGCTGAAGTGGTTCCCAGCATGACCTGTATCCAAGGTCATGACTCAGGACTGGGGCACAAGTGTGAAGACCCAGTGACTTCTTGCCACCAGATAGGGCAGATGCTGCAGTGTAAGGAATGCTCCAGAGCACCTGTGAGCTTAGGCTGGGACCTTACCTCAGACTGTACCCATGCCTGGTGATCAGTCCTTCATCACTTTGTTTTGAAATCTGGCTCGTTTCCTGAATCACTTGAACACCAATCTTCACCTCAGCATTGGCTCTAGGGAACCAGATCTAAGATAGCAGCAATGAACAAAGCTTTCTTGTTTTTCTTTACCAGATGGCTTTGAAGTTTCTTCAGTTGTCCAAAGCTTAAGCACCCCACCTACCTACCCACCCAAGCCCTGTCAGCCCCTGGGGGACCTGGATCCAGAGCCAAGCCTCCAGGACTAGCCGACTCCCACTCTTCCCTCTCTGCCATCTTCAAGGACAAGCCCAACTCCTTGTCAAGGACAGAGCGTAACTATAGTTTCTAATTGTCGTTATGTTTCTGGATCCATTCAAGTTTATGTCACAAAATCCATGGTCGGTCTATCAGATGAAAGCTGGAAGGAAACTAAATAAATGCTCTCAAAATGTTTGGCAATATAAGAAAATATGGTTCCTGATTACATATCTATGCAAGTTCATATGTTATGATTTATACATTTCGTGTTAAAATTCAGTGGCTGATTAAGGACCAAATGAGCAATTAATGTTTGGTGTGATTTAAAATAAAAATATTCCTGTATTTCAGACATGAAGACAATTAGGCAATTTGTTAAAAAAAAAAAATTAAATCAAAGGTGACTTTGATTTGTTCTAGTATTTTGGATTAAATAGAAATAGAACCATCTCATCAAACTAGCCTCAAAAATATATGAAATGTACATGCACTCCCACACAAATAACTTTAGAAAAAGCAAAAAATAATCACAATCAGTCCAGTAAGATCAAGATGTATCAATAGGATTCAGGCAAGTCTGAAGAAACGTTAAGTCTACAAACTGCCGGTTCTTTATTCCCTCTCCTCCTTCTCTCCCTCCCTCTTTTCTTTTCTCTCTTTCTTCTCATTCATTGTTTCAACAAATACATATTGAGTGCCTGGGCCAACTGGCAATCACTGAGTCCTAGGAAGTTAGTGGAGAATAAGATTAATATAATCCCAGCTCTCCAGCTTATTGTCCAGTCAAGGAAATAAATACTACATAATCCTCTGATATTTATATAATTATGATAGCCTCTTGAAAGAAAAAAAAAAATCCAAGATACTAAGGCAGCAAATCTCAAGAGATCTATATAGTGTGGTCAAGTCAGTGAGGGAATCCTTTAAATTAGGAGTGAAATTTATACCGAGTCTTGGCAGATAAGCAGAGGCAAGCCAAGCATGAATATGGAAAGCCAAGAAAGAGTGTGTTTGGATTAAGGGAAAGAGAAACATCCTGGAGAAATGTAGAAAGATTCAGATTTTGATAAAATATTGCCAAAGTAAGAGATGGATGTCATTTGGGATGTAAAGCAAAAGATGATGTTACATATGACTGTTACTGGAATCCTGGTTCAGAGGCCTGACTTTGGGGGTCCCAAGAAATCAAGTCTAGCTGCTCATTCTAAATACCAAATGGAAAAAAGTAATAGTGAGAGGTTGGGGTTGTGTCTCAGTGGTAAAGTGCTTGCCTAGCCTGTGTGAGGCACTGAGTTTGATTCTCAGCATTGCATATAAATAAATGAATAAAATAAAGGTCCATGAACAACTTTTAAAAAAAAAGGTAATGTGAAAGTGGGAAAGGAACTCTAGTCATGGTGATGCAGGAACTTTAATCATACAACTATAATGCGAGGACAAAGGGGAACA
This sequence comes from Geosciurus inauris, assembly GCA_004024805.1. Lineage (NCBI taxonomy): Eukaryota > Metazoa > Chordata > Mammalia > Rodentia > Sciuridae > Geosciurus > Geosciurus inauris. Next base: position 50,035 of record PVHX01009826.1, read on the forward strand.
GTATTTCCAGGCCTGTGTGAGGGTTACTGACACAAGATCCCTGATTTTATGGACAAAGGGGACCAGATGTATGCATAGTCAAGCAGTCTTTTTCAACTATGGTCTGGTTCATAGTTATCTCAGGACTGGTCAGGCAAGGCCCAGTCAAGTTGCTCTTGCTTGTGAGGTAGTTTCCACTCATCAGAAGATCTTTAAGGATCAGACCTGTTGTTCCTGGAATCCAAGCAAAGAACACAGATGAAAAATGGAGGCAGAGATGCCAAGCTTTTTACATCTACAGGCCCAAGTAAAGTGTGTTTTTAGCAAAATGAGACCCATAGGTCCTTGTTCCATGACCACTTCCTGAGTTTGAGAGCTTGAATTTTGAAAATTTCCTCTTCATAATTTTCACTCATATTGCTCGACAGAAATATGAGATACTCCACAATCACAAATAAATCTTAACCACCTATTATGTGTTTTGCAAAGTTATAGGAACTGGAGACACCACAGTGGATGATACTGACAGGGTCCTTGGTCTCATGAAGCTTACTTTCTAGTATCACATTAGCTGCATTATTTAAACACATCCCATGTATATTATACATGTTTTATAGAAATTCAGTTCGATGAAATAACCCAGATATAATTTGTTTTCCATGAAACTATAAAGTGAAACATCTAAAAGTCCCTGAGGGTCTGGATTTATGAGTCATGGACTTGATACTATATCTTCAACTTCTGCAAAGGAAACAGAAAGTAGAGTTTTTCTTTCTGAGCATGATTTCATTGTTAAAACCCATGTGCTCGATGATAAAAAAAAAATTAGTACCATGTTTTATAGTCATATAAGAAAAAAGTCTTTGAATACTTGAGGCTATTAGAAAACAGAAGACATTTACCTTTATATGTTCGAAGTAGCACAGTTTCCCATGAGTTTTAATAGAACTAACTGGAACCAGGAAATTTGGTGTGGGTGGTGGGGTGCAGGGCAGAGACAGGGCCTCACATGGCCTCTCTCTTTCCCTGTCATGGCAATAAATGTTTGTTGTTATAATGCAAACAGAAAGCATTTTACCAGAGGGCAAGTTTTGTCTGTGATCCTTTCAGGAAATTAGAGAGGCAAATCTATTTAAACTTTCCCTTTTGCTCTCTGTAATGCTCCATCAAACAGGACTCCAAGCTTGCTTGGTTGGCAAATTGCTGCTTTCAACAATGGGGAATACTATTCTTGACAGATAAAATAGAGGTTAATGGGACAGAAAGCAGCATACCCCAGCCACATGCCAAGTCCACAGACAAAAGCTCTGTGGCAGCATTCCAGGGCAGCTCCAGAATGGGGACAGCGGTGAGGAGAGGTGTGGCTGACTTTTTTTTTTTTTTTTAAGAGTAGCTTAAATTATTTTTTAGCACATCTTTTGGAAGTAACAAAGGAAGAGGTGCTAGGAAGAACTCGGCCCTACTTCAAATAGCAATGAAACTCCATTGATCTTTTTATGTTTTAAGAACATTGCAGTTTAACCTCCGGCCTTTCATTAATTTGTTCAATTAAGGTTTTGGTGTCTACAATGTGCGACTGCGTATGCCTGTTTCACTTTTGGGTTCTGGTGCTCAGAGCAATGCCTGGATCAGTGAAGACAACTGATAACATTCAAGGCCTGAATGGACATCAGACACTTGACTTGTGCCAACAGTAGAAATCCAACATTAATAATTATATAATAGCTGTTATGTGGGGGGCTAAACAGTTAAGTGGTGACATCTCACCTCAATTAATCATTTTTGTCTATGATCCTTTTAGAGTATTAAAGAGGCAAATCTGTATTTTCTCAATCTGATACCCACCATGAAGATGAAGAAATTGAGTTACATGAAAGCAAAGTAACTGGCTCTTTACTTGCCTCAAGTAAATGGTGAACTTGGGGCTTGCACTTGGCTCAAACTGATTCTAGAATTTTTTTCCTGTTCTCAGATAATGTGTAAGGAAGATCTAAATTAAATGTATTTTTCTTATTTGTTAGATATGTAGTAGTTAATCTTTGCTAGAATTCATGCGCCAAGAAAAAATGTTTCTCTCACCCCTTTGACTTGGTGAGTCTTCTTAAATGACTCTACATCCCCATGTCCACCTTGGTTGGAAGGTTCTGGTTATCAAAGGGCTATATCTCAGACTTGCCCCCCTCCACCCAGTTTCTAAGCCAATGGAACCAAACTTGGTACTATATAGAGAAAATGGGGAGGTGAAGTCTAAAACAAGCTTGCTCGAGGGATTCTGATAACCTGTATTTTCTGCATAAGAACTTAGCTACTGCATGCCTCCAGACTGTGTTTGGCCTACCTGGTTCTGCCTGAGCCCTGCCTAATGAAGGGCTCCAGGTCTTGGGCATTTCCCAGTTCCCCTCTAGGGCTGCTGGGAAATGATGGAATATTTGGGGACTGGGGTCTTGAGGGAGGTCCTTAGGTCACTGGGGGCAGGCCCTAGGAGGAGTCTGTGGAACCCGTCTTTTCCCCTTTCTCTGTGTTCTGGTTCAAGCTATGATCACTTGCTGCTACATATGTCCTGCCAAGATGTTCTGCACTATCAGAAGTCAAACCAGTGGGGCTAAATGAATCTTTTCTGTTTATGAAGTTAGTTGCTTTGGGTATTTAGTTGTAGTATTGCAAAGTTGACTAATACACCATTGATCACAGAACCTCCATCTTGGCTGTGTCTTCTTGTCTCTGTATTTGAACTTGAGCTCCATGGGTTCCTATCTTACTTCTCTTTCCTCATAAGGGCATTGCGGAGCTCCCAGCATGCCTTGTAGTCAAAAGTGCCTGAGTTAGGAGGCACAAGTCACACAAAGCTGATAGACTTCATTTATCAAGGCATAATATTTTCTGTGATATTTTGAAATTGGTAATGCCTTAATGTATAAATGTAAAGTCTAGATAGAAAAGCAGGCATATTAGATTTTGTCCTTGTTGCTTTATAAATAACAAAGGCAGGAATGTAAAAGGATCAATGGAAAGGGAAAAAAGTCTTCTCTAGTCTTAACTACCCCACTACAGACAAAATTTGATAGGTCTTTCTACTCTTGAATAAATTCCTTCATGCCTCTTCCTATTCAGAACTTCTTTACATATGCATTAAAATACAGAATAAAAAGAATGTCATGGGACCAATTCCACTTGCTCTTGTGCAAAGTTACTGAACAAAAGTGTCACTAGTAAAAAGTATGGAACCTTTGACCCAAAACATACAAAGTCTTTAAACTTTTAATGAACAAGTAGTAAAAACCATCATACTTCAGGTGTCTGTAAAGACAAAAACCTGGTGGTGGGCAGAAAATACGGAAGTAAAAAGGCTAAGAGAAGAATGAGGTTTGGCTCCTCTTAAAATCTTTGTTCTTATGTCTGCTTATAACTGGAAGTATGAGTTCAAATTAATTATCAGGGTTGAACTGTACATGACTGGAAGGACTCTGTTGCAATTTTTGCACTCCCTAGGGATGGGCCCCAGGGGGTGCTGTCCTCAAGCAAATAATGGGAATGGGACCCCACCACTACCACACACACAACCACCACCACCATAGTATGTCTTTAAAGAATAGGTGGTGAGGAGATGTAGGTAATGGTAGAATCTCCCCCACCCCCTTACAAGCACTGAGTCTATTTATAGAATGTTCCAGGAAGTGGACATCTTGATGCTTCGGGAGGTACCACAGCGAGGGACCTAGCATTTCTCCTCAACAAAAGCTCTCTAATGTATGAGACTGTGACTAAATCTTTCTACCTGTCCTACCTATTTCTTCTCAGGTTTAAGGGATTAAACAGTAGAGATGGGGTGACTCACATGCATCTTTCATTTGCTGCATCCAGGGTTCATCTGGTCAGGCCCTGTACAGTAGGATTTGGACTCATTTTGAAATAGACTAATCTTTTCCCCAAAACACATAGTGTATGTCAGTACATGATGTTTTAGCAAGACCTTCATGTGTGCTCTATTTTTTTCCACAGAGCTAACTGGGAGGTTGGAAGTCAGTTGTACAGTGCAGATGTGTCTACTGGTGGGGACCCACACACCAAGCTACAGCAATCCTCAGTATTCTCCATATCCACACATGTTAAAGGGAGCAGTGATATTTAGTCTTGGAAAAAATAATCTATGAATCTACAAACAGCTCATAACAGCACTACCTCTAAGTAGATTAGGGGGTAAAGTTTAATGGGAAGATATTTATCAACCTTGTACTTATCCAATTCAGTTTAATTCACTTTGTCACCAGAATGGAAAGACTAGGAAGGGGCCTATACAGTACAGAGGGGAACATTAGGGGGAATGACCATCTGTTCAAACACTGCACTAAAATATGAGTTAATGTTAGATATGTCTCAGACTTTAAAGGAAAGGGGAAAAAAGCCCTTTCTGAACAACAAATTAGTTCTATTGTATACATAGAATAAACTTATTCTATGTATATTTTCCTTCTAGGTTCCCACAGAAATTTTGCTGAATGGCCATAATTTTAATTTGCTTGGTTTTGTCTTTTGATCCCAAAGAAATGTTTTAGCTCCACCCTTGGTATGAGGGGCTGAGGAAAAAGAAAAGGAAAAAAAAACCTCACAAAGTTTTAGCCATTTCATAGTACAACTTATTGTTCCCCGAGGAGTATCATCAACACAGGAATTTACTGATCCAGGATCTCATACTTGCACAGCTGCTTGAGCTCAGGAAAAGGGCAGAAGACACAAAACAGAAGCTGAAATTGAGCACTGAGCCCAAGTTCCTAGGGGAGAGAAGATACTGCCATTCATCAGCAGATTATTACTATTACTAAAATCTTAACCACATCTTAAAAATTTCTAATAGTGTACAGGTTTGGAAAGCAAAATTTTACTTATTTTTTAATTTTGAGCATCAGGAGATTATTTTATTTTATTTTATTTTTGGTGGTGCTGGGGATTGAAACCAGGGCTTTATGCATGCTAGGTAAGCACTCTGCCATGGAGCTACATCCCCGGACCTGAATATTTTAAAGAGTGCTTTGTGCTTGTTATATTCTGCAAATAGAAAACCATAAAACACAGAGAAAGTCCACAAGAAGAAAATGGAAAAATTTGTTTCATTAAAAATTTGTTTCATTAAAAATTTCATACTTAAAATATATCAATATAAAGTCTGTATATTGGATAATAGTAGAATGTCAATGTTAATTTCCTAATTTTGGTAATTGTATGGCCGGGTCAGAGAATGGCATTTTTTTTAAGTAATTTCTGAGAATCAACGGGAGGGAGGCACAGGAAAATAAAGCAAATGTAATGAAATTTACCTTTAAGGGAAATTGAGGGGAGAGTACACAAGACTTCTTCATGCTATTTTTGCAACTTTTCTATATATATATGACATCATTTCAAGATAAAAATTTAAAAAGTTCCAATATATAAAAACATTTATCTATATTTAGTATATGTGCCCACAAAAATCAGTAAAGAACTCTTATGCTTGTTAAGTATAAGGAACAAGGAATCCATAAATATATGGGTAATATGGCAGGCAAAATGAGAAACTGGGGTAATGAGACTCTCTCTCTCTTGCAGTCCTGGGAATTAAAGTCAGGGCCTCACACATGCTAGGCAAGGATGCTACAGATGAGTTACATCCCCAGCCCATTGACTATTTTTATTCTATAATTTTCCTTATGAAAATCAGGTAAATATTCATTTACCTTCTGTTATAGTTGGGATCTGAAATGTACCTCCAAGGCTTCTGTGTTGAAGGCTTGGTCCTCAATGCAGCAATGTTCAGAGGGCAGGCTTTTGTGAAGTGACTGAATCATAAGGGCTCTGACCTTATGAGTGGATTAATCCATTAATGGGTTCATAATTGAATGAATTGTTGGGAGGTGATAGAAACTGCATGAGGTTGGAGAAAGGTTGGAGGAAGTAGATCACTGGGGCATGCACTGAAAGGGTATATCTTGTGCCCAGTCCCTTCTTTTTCCTTCTCCTCCTCTACTCCCTCCTCCTCCTCTCCCTCTTCCTCTCTCCCTCTCCCCCCCTTCTTGACTGACAATAGGTGAGCAATAGGGTTAGGGTTAGGGTTACACCCTCCCCACCATGAGAGTTTGCCTCATTACAGGCCACAGCAATGACACCAAGTGACTATGAACTGAAACTTCTTAAACCGTAAGCCAAGATAAACTTTTTTACTTGTTTAAGTTGTTTTTCTCAGGCATTTTGTCACAGTGATGGAAAGTTGGCTAACAAACTTCTTACGCCCTATCTGCAAGTGTGACTTTATAAAGCACAGCACACAGTGAGGTTGCTCAGGTGGTTCCTGTCCTCTGGCTGCATCCTATCTAAGACATCCATTCCTGCCAACCTTATCCCCTTCCTGGCAACTATAGTCAACCAAGCAAATGGCCTACAAATTAAATCACTTGTTGGGCACGGTGGCACACGCTTGTAATCCCAGCACTTTGGGAAGCTTAAGATAGGAGAATAGCAAGTTCAAAGCCAGCCTCAGCAACCACAAGGTGCTAAGCAACTCAGTGAGACCTTGTCTCTGAATAAAAAGCAAAATAGGGCTGGGGATGTGGCTCAGTGGTCGAGTGCCCCTGAGTTCAATCTCTGGTACTAAAAAAAAAAAAAAATTAAATCACTTAAGTGCAAAAATTAAATCACTTTCTAGCATTAATCATGCAATCTAACAAATGATATGTGAGGTGGATATGTGTGCAGGACCCCTGTGCCCAGGTAGGAGGGAACAGAGCACCCATCCATCAGAGCACCACACAGGGCCAGGGTAGCACACAGGGGCACAGAGGACCCATTTTCCTCAACAAAATGCCTCTGGCCTGGCAAGATAAAGTGGTTCTATATTCCATATGGGAAACAATTATATCCCACAGAAGGAAAGGAATTTTTCCAGCTGATACATTTGAAGAATTTTATACAGAGCATGTGCTCCACAGAGAAAGACTACAGGATTTTTATGTGCAATCAAAGTCGTTCCAGGAAACTCCAGCTGTGAATGCTTCAGGCAAGACAGGAAGGCAGGAGGGACAGGGAGGCAGGGATTACTGTGAAGGGATTAGACCTGAACAGGACACAGCCTCTTTTAAATTCAAGCCTTGTCAAGAACCAGCACATCACACCTCTATTTCCATGTCCTTTTGACTTTATCCTTCTCATACTTCTCCTGCCACTGAGCACATCACAACATCACAGATTTTAGACCCAAAGGGACCTTGGAGAAAGTTCACATAGGTCAAGGGGTTGGCAATCTTATTCTAAAAGGGGCCAGACAGTAAGTAAGTATGTTAGTTCAAAGGCAATCACAGACACAGAATAAATGCATGAGCAGGGCTGGGTTCATATGTGTGTGTGTATAAATAAAATATATGTATTTTATTTATAGAAACATGCAGACCAGATTTGGCCCCAGGTCTGCCAATCCTGTATCCAGATGACCTCCTGTATTTTACTCATGAGGACACTATTGTTCAGGACACTGAAATGACTTTTTAAGATCTCTTAAATGTGTTTTGTTCAGTGACTCCTTTCTTTTGCTTATAATTTAGAATTTCCTAGTTGCCAAAGTAAAGCAGGCTGGTGTTGCTGGGTTATTTATTCTTAAAAAAAAAATCTAGTCCTTCTGGGTGTGGTGGCACACACCTGTAATCCCAGTGGCTCAGGAAGCTGAGGCAGGAGGATGGCAAGTTCAAAGCCATCCTCAGCAACAGCAAGGCTCTAAGCAACTCAGTGAGACCCTGTCTCTAAATAAAATACAAAATAGGGCTAGGGATGTGACTCAGTGGTTGAGTGGCCCTGAGTTTAATCCCCAGTACCGCCCCCCCCCCAAAATCTATTCCTATTTGGGTAATCATTATATACACCATATAATTACCTGCCTGCATTTTAAAATGTAATTTCACATATCCAAAGCAAAGCATAAATAAGAAAAAAATAAGCCAGCAACTTTTTTCATTTGCCAACAAGCCTGGATATTTGGAGAAACAGCTGATGCTCAGTATCTGCTGTTTAGGCATCACAGAATCAACCTGCCTCAGATCAAAAATATTCACATACTCCCAAATTGTGCTACACGATACAGTATAACAAACATATACATGGCGTTTACATTGTATTAGGTATCATAAGTCATTTACAGATCATTTAAAGTATACAGCAGGATGTGTGCAGGTTCTATGCAAGTCCTACGCTATTTTATAGAAGAAACCTGAGCATCTTCTGAGTTTGGCATCCATGAAGGATCCTGGAACTAATCCCCCATGAATGCTGAGGGGTGACTGTGTGTACTTCATGTCAGTATAAGTAAACCACTAGTGTAAAAGAGATCAGGATAAAACAAAAGGACCAGGGGCTACATAGACAGGAAAACAGAAGATTTGGGGAAGTCAGAGCTATAAGAACTGGACATTCATATGATGTTGCTAGGCATGAGGACACCACAGAAACAGACATTTCTTCACCTCCCTAGGCTCCTGGAGGAGTTCCCCTTTCATACCACATACTTATTGTTTTTCCTCTCTGTACCAGATCCATTCAACATCCTCCCTCCTAAACTTTACATTGAATAAAGGCTCTGCATCACCCCCTTCCTGATTTTCTAACAAGAATCACATAACCATGAAGAGGATGGTAAGGATGCTCTGCCTACTTGGCATCCTCTCATTGCAAAGGAATGCCAAAGAAATGTGTGTGCTGGCTCCTCCAGAAACAGCATTAAATTTCAGTGCAAGTGTTAAAAAACAAAACAAAAAGTAGGATGAGTGACTGGAGTGGCTTCTGAATTCTTTTGCTCCCATGAATCAAATAGGCCTCTGTTTTGTGACCCACTAGATACCATTCTTAATATACATGTTTGCACCATGTACACATAAAAAGCAGTTTACCCTTTGTCCTGTCCTGCCAGCTGAGTATCTGCAAGCACAGTTGCTGTTAAACCTTGACCCTGAGCACTGAAGCCATGCTAAAAGTTTCACTAGAGATAATCCACTGTTAAGATGACATTGGCTCTGTACAGAATGTACAGTGGTGGCCTTTGTGTTCACACTGTGAACTGACACAGAATCCGATCTCCATGTAGGGGTTGCTAAGATAACCAGCAGGGCTTCACTCAGCGCATGGAGATAAAGACTATTCTTTACTTTGTCTGTAGCTGCTATTTATATAGAGGCTGGGACTACCTGAAACTCAGGTCTTTGATTCACGGATGGCCCAAAAAAAAAAAAAGTGTGAAAAGACCTGGTGTGTCTCTAAACTACTGTTCCTCAGTGTGTCCCATGGCTGCAGCCAATTTTCCAGGAAACCTGTGGGAAGAGGAGCTGCATTCCATCCGGGTGACATTTCATCTGCCCTCCCTGTTGGTACCCATCACACTTCTCTCGGCTGCCAAGCGGCCTCTCTAGGCATCCAGTTAAGCAGAGTTGTGCTGCAGCAAGCAGTGCTTTGATGTTGGTCAGCTACCCTCGGTCTAAGAGGTTTTCCTTGATGATCCCTGCAGGCTTCTAAGGCAGCTCTTGGAAAAAGAACTAAATCCAATTTGGTCCAGCCCAACCTTGCAACCCTTTTCGGTAAATTCTAGTACCCACTGGGGGAAGAAAAATGTGAGAGAGAACTATTCTTTCACACATTATAATGAAAGGAAGTCTCAGACCAAATCCGGCTACACAGACAGACACTTATTTAACAAACAGCCTTCAAAGAACAGGCACAAAATAGCTCATCACTCTATTCTGGGAGCTAGACAGATCCTAACTTCCTGTCTTTCTAGGTGTTTGGATTATCAACTTGCATGCAAGAACCACTACAGACGAATGGGGTGAACTTCCAGGGTAGGATTTTGTTCCCATTGACAACAACCAACCAGAAATGCTTCCAGCTGAAGATTAAAAGCAGAACCCTTTAGGAGTGATTTGCCCATAGATGCCACTTCTCAGGGCACACAACTTGAATGCATCATTACAGCTGTATTGGTTGTCAAAATATGAAAATACATACCTCTGTACTGGTAGGTAAACAGCCATAAACCCAAGTTCCTCAAATATCCTGTAGTGTCTTTCTTCCCCTGAGGACAGTAGAAAATCCTAGCCTCAGGCCCCAGATAACAAAGAGCCAATGGCTGGCTCAGGAGGTACCCCATGGGAGCCTGCTTTAGCACAGTGGCCAGCATTTATTTAGTTCTGATTCCTCAGAGTCTAGGACACATTGGTTAAGTATTTTGAATATCACTCAGACCAAGAATAAGGGCTCTGTGCCTGGATGGGGGCTTAAATCCCTTCAGGCAAGGATAGGATAGATCGCAAGCTATTTTAGCTGATCTATAGTCCTGAAATTTTTAATTTCACCAATTAAAGTCCATTTTTAAACATTCATCATGTTAATTAAGACATTAATTGTATGAATAAAAATCCATTTCTGACAACTGTTATACCAATTAGTAAAGTTTCTAGTGTTGGTCAAGATATGAATGACAGCAGGTACTTGTACTAGGCTGCCTTGAGTATCTACCCTGGAGTGGTTTTGCCTAAATAGCACACATCCATCATTATGCTGAAGTATTTTTAAGTGAACTGTAGTCACACCAACAGTGCTGTTGAGAACTGTGAAAGGTCTGAGGTTTTACTCTATTTGTGAGCTAAAGAATAAGACTGCTGGGGCTGGGGCTGTAGCTCAGTGGTAGAGCGCTTGCCTAGCATGCGTGAGGCACTGGGTTCGATCCTCAGCACCACATATATAATAAATAAAATAAAGATTCATCAACAGCTAAAAAAAAAAAAGACTGCCAAAATTTCATGGATGCTGGCAAAAGATAGGTGACTTCTGGATCAGAGACAGAGGACTGTATTACTCACACAGCACAGTAGGCAACATGAGCTTCCTGTTTGTGTCCGTTACCCTTGCCTCCCGCATTTCACAGGGGCTAAAGCAAAGCCGCTCAAGTAGAAAAAGCACAGTGGGTTCATGTCACAGTTGAAGAATTCCACGCTTATGGAATTTGAATTTTTTCTAATGGGCTGCAAGAAAATCGGTCCCATTTTCATGCCAGAAGGAGATAATATGTATTATACTGAACAAGAAAACAAACCTGGCCCCTATTTTGTCTTCTGAGACTGTTTACTACACAAAAATCTTTGAAAAGATAGTCCAGAACGAAGTGCCTCTAATCACAAGATAGGCTGAAATGTGATCTCTATGGAGAACTGTGTCCAATAAGGGCACAAATGAAACTGGTTAAGATCTTAAGTGGAAGCATATTTAACTAAGATTGAGCAGTCATTTGCACAGATGTGATTTGAAATTAGAACTGTGTATAGGAGTACTTATTTCCATAATGCTTATTGTAAGTAAGGACATTTTCCCCTATAACATTCCTCTGACAAATACTTTCCTACATAATGAAATCAGGTCAAAGGGGTTCCATGGCTTTCTAGTTTCTTGGGGAGATTTGAGGCTTTTCAGGAGGTTCCATCTAACATTCAGGTCCCTAAGCTTTCCAGTGTCAGACTTCCCAATGTTATTTGCCAGAGGTTGTCTTCAGATATCAATAACCGATTAGAATAATGAAAAGTCATGAATATTCTCTCAAAGAAAAGCACATGTACCTACCACCTAAAAATTACATATAGTTTCAGTAAGTTCACAAATTCTTTGAAGCCTGATGAACTGCAGGCCCCTTGAATGGCCTGGACACCTCAAGATAAATCTGTGGATCAAGGTGACTATAACATGGAACTCATTTATCAGTGTCAAAGCATCCTGTTGCTAACCTTAAATAGCATGCTTAGCTAGTTATGCAAATGGCATATTCAGCTGTCCAAAGTATGGCCCCAAATCAGGAAGTTAAAAAGCATTGGCCAGAGCATACAAAAGTCAGTGCTTCAATGATTTGAAGTGTACAGAAACAGAAAACTGAACCATGCTTAACATGTGACTGCAAAATGATTTATGATAATTAGAAAGGATACAGATAAAAGTGAGGGAGCAAGGAACAAAACACATAATTAATAATGGCCATAGATAATAGGTGACGATGTGACATAAAACTGTTTCAAAACAAAATAAAACCAGGAAGAAGTAGAAAGTTCTTTCTATCTTGGTTATTCAGTAAAAGTGCAACAGCAGTTGATATGTGTCCACAGCTCTTAAGAAGGATTCCATATAATAGTATAATCACTAATGATAAAAATGAGAGGATTTTGTTTTGTTTTGTTTTATATATTTTCATTGAAATCATGGGGACATATATACTTCATCCTTAAACTATTTCAATATTGCTGTAATATTGAAATATTTAGTCAGCTATAATAATATAATAATATTCAATATTTAGTCATATTTTGCATTGCTGTGACCAAAAGACCTCAAAAAAACAACTTAAAAGAAGAAAAGTTTACTTTGACTCATGGTTTCAGAGGTTCAGTCCATGGTTGGCTGACTCTATAGCTCTGGACCAAATAAGAGGGAGAACATCATGGCGGAAGAATATGGCTGAGAAAAGCACCTCAGGACATGGTAACCAGGAAGCAGAGAGCGCTCTGCTTACCAGGGACAAAATATGAGCCCCAAAGGCATGCCCCCAGTGACCTGCTTCCTCCAGTCACATCCTACTTGCCTATAGTTACCACAGTTACACCATATTAGCAGATTCTTCCACTGATTAAGTTAAAGCTCTCATAATCTAATAATTTCCCCTCTGAATACTGAATACTCTTCTTTCTGAGTATTCTTGCATTGCCTTACCCATATGAAAAAGAAGACAACGCATATCTAAACTGTAACATGATTAAAATAAAGACTGTTGGTATTTAAGGCAAAATGGAGGACTAACACTTGTTGCATTTTTTCCCACGTGCAAAACAATTTACACTGTCACACTGAGTTCTTTCCATAGTCACCTGAGAAGCAGGTATTGTTATCCCCTTTTAGAGAGGGAACTGAGATTCTGAGAACTCAGAAAGTTTGCCCAGAATCAAATTATAAGGGATTGAAATTGAGATTCAAATCCAGTTCATAGTTAGGCAGTTGTTTGCTTCCCATTAACTAATCCTTTAAGAGGAAAATACATTTGGAATAATCCCTTCATATAGTTTCTGAAAAGATCTGACAAATGAAGACCCACTATAGACCATTGTTTATCTAGTGAGTTTTTAAAAATAATCTCTTAATTCGTTATGATTTTCAATATATTATTAGGTTAAAATCATACTAGGAGTCAGATGAGTCCTTTTACCACTTCTGGTGATACCAATGAATAATGCTTACAAATGACTTTTGCCAAACTGGGGGACACCTGTTAAGACAAAGTGGCTACTCTCCATCTTTTGTTATGAACAAAGGGAAAAATATGCAGGCAGATCACTAACACCTGAGGAAGCACATCAATATGATTTTTCAATTCTGGGGCAGAAATATTTTTTCTTGGCATTAAGAACTCTAATAGAAAGATTTGAAAGAATTCTCTAATGTCATGTAGAGACAAATTTCCCAGCAACATCAGAACAGTGTTACTGGTCTGAACATATGTGATTAGATATGAGAGTGTTCCAAGACACATCTGTGAATCTTCTCCATTATAAGCCCCATGAAGGTAAGGAGCAGGCAGGGAACTTGCCATGAGGACTATATCGCATTATCAGAAGTAGTCAGTTGGAGTCCTGAAACAGTATCCCCAAACCCTAACTACCAGAAAATTCTAATAAAATCTACAGATTTAAGCAAGGTGATGTTCGCACAGACAATTTATCTTAATTGCCTTTCTTTCTTACCTACTTCATTGACAGTCAGTTGAATAAAGTTCATTCCTGAGAGATGATCCCAAATACCAAAAATATCTTCCAAAAACAGTTAAATTTAAAATTAATGTTTTCTGGCCCCAGATTAACATTCAAATGGGACATAGTAGAAAAGAGCTGAGAGCACATAATACAAAAGAATCGTCAGAATGGAACTGTTCAGCTTCCTAAATTTCTTTTGGTACTTTTTACACTCCACCTAAAAAGGCACAGCACTTAGGTAGAGCTTTATTTTTCAAATAAAAATATTTTTAAAAAGTAAAGAAGAATCTTTAAAGAATAGACTAACATATTCTCTGGCTGTGCCTCAAGACATCCTATTTTCCACAGGTTTTCCAAAAGAATTTCCCTTTCTTCAATTGCTGAATTCCATTGCCATAAATTGCTGTAAGCTACTGGATAAGGTTTTTTAAAGCATTAATATAAGAGCGGGAATGATTCTGCACTGAAATAACCTAATTAAAAAAAAAAAAAGAGAACTGAGGAAGAAAAGGATTTAAAGCAATTTTCTGTTTTCACCTATCAGAGTATTTGGTTCTTTAAACTATGACCCTGACCTTGATTTTCTTCTGGGAAGAAGCTAAACCATTGGTACTACCATTCTTGCCGGGGTATCCGTGGACAAATACATGCAGAGACATGGCGACAGCTGCTTTTTTAGTTGTTAAAAATTAGCAGTAAAGGTTTTTCCTTCTTTTCTTCATTTCTTTCTTTTCCCTGGCTCTCCTTCCCTTATTTTTTTTAGCCATTCAGTAGATGGCATACATAGGGCATGCAGGTAAGGATCATATCTACCTTACCAGGGACAAAATTGTTCATAATTTTATCTGTGTGGCACAACTTGGTACTTGGAATGTGCTTAATAAATATTTGTTGAATAAGTCCATGCACCTGTTGAATATCAAACACCAAGCTAAGCGCTTTAGGTGCAAGATTCCTGTCCCAGAATTCCAGATGACAGGAACTTGCAAGGATGTGTTTAGGGATGCAGACAGAATGAAATTTGTAATTGTACAGAATGGGGCACTTTTTCCTAAAGCAGGACCAGAGTCATTTACTAAGTCATAACTTAAAGTGGAAACATTCACATTTTAATTTTGTTATAATGGAATCCACTGGAAGGGGCATGTTCTGGAGATGAATGTATATTCTGTGTTTTGGAATGAATGTAGAAAATCCTTTATTACAAGAAAACAAGGCACTAAGACGACTGAGTGACATGACCAGAATCTTGATTGGCTTCTTGCCTTGGAGGTACCTGAATACTGCACTCAGTCATGTCATCCCCCACCAACTTGGTTTCCTTGGCCTATGGAGGTTTCCCAGTATCATCTGGAGCTAAGTTTGCCTTGGTTTAACTCTTAGAAGCTTCCTGGCTTTTCTCTGTCTTCCTCCTACACTGAAGTTCTAGTTAAGGGAATCTAGGCTCATACTGAACCTTCCAATGACTTTCAGTGACTTGGACCTCAACTGAAAGTTTAGAATAGCTCCATTCATAGCCATGTAGAAGGCAAGACACCATTGTTCTTTAAGGACCTTAAATCTGGTTAAATCTCAATGCAAATTTCAATGCATGTTCAACACCTTACTATTAAAACAGTTTCCCAACTAGCAATCTCAGAATAATATTTACTTTGAGCAATAACTAGTGAATGCATGTGTGAGGGGTCTCTTATTGAACTGAGTGAGGACCTTTAATAGCTGCTTGAGACAGGCAAGTCCTGCTCTGGCACAAAACTTGGATACCCTGAAATCCCTGGGCAGAGCTTCAGCTGCCTGGCCTGGCTGAGCACAAAGCAGCCACAGAAGTCCACATGACCCCTAGGAGCCTTCTAACTTCTGGCCAAAGTGATGCTTGTTACATTATATGTCACAGAGGCCAACAGGAGGTTCTTCTAGTGTCATCTCCAGTGTCATTTCCAGTAATAGAGTCTTCTATGTGAATGACAGGAAAACTAGGATCACTTAGCTGGAGAAGGACCCACAAACAGCTTGAAAAGGCTCAAGAAAAAAAATATCTACTATTTTTGTCTCATATTTACTCAACTGTCTTTCCCATAACTTGTAAATCAAGTATGACTAAATTTGAGGAAGAAAAACATGAGTCAGGCATCAAAGAGCTAAAGGAGATGTGTCCAAAGACATGTGGACTGGCCACTGTCCAGATGAGACTAGAAAGGATTTCTCTCCGAGACTGAAAAGAGAAACAGACTCATTTTCTCCAACATTGCTGCACTCTGAGTTTAGAGTTTATGGTACTGTTCGTAAGACACAAACAGCATAATTTCAAGAACAGGAAACATGATGGCTTCTTAATCAAATTAAATAGCAAAATGAAAGCAATAATTACTCAAATTTATTTGGCAAATTAGCAAGACAAATTAATTGAAACACTACTTTTGATCATGAGAGGATATAATTAGAAAATTCTTTGGTGGATGAAAATATCTCTGAGGCATGAATTAAATCAATTGGACAACCTGATTATAAAGACCTTATGTTTGATGTATAAATTCAGATTTGCTGTTAGGATATAAAATGAAGAACAAAGATTGATCAGCAAATATTCATTAAAAATGAACCTGTCCAATAGCAAACATCTACCTGACTTTTGCTATGTGCCAGATGGCTATGCTATGGATTATTCTTATTAGTAGTACTGTTTTGATTTCCCAAAAAGTAATAAAATTACCATTATTTATGCTTCAAAGCATAAATCATTTCTGACCCTTTGTCTATAACCACATTAATGGAAGGGGCCTAACAATGAAAAAATATAGACTGATGCCTCATAGCCTCATCTACAGCTTACAAATCCAAAATCTTCTCAGTAAAATCCAGTTCCAGAAAACTCAGCACTTCCAAGAAGCCAATTACCATATGACATCCCTCTAGCAGCAGCTTCTGTTCATGAGCAAACACAACAAATTTGGCCCAACTTAACTGAGTAGAGGAGCTGGAGAGAAGCTTGCCCTCTCTTTTGGATAGAGTCACAAGTGCCAAATGTATTTATGACCACAGAAGAACTAACTTCAGGATGAAGCCAACCTCCAGATGGCAGATGGTAGTAGCCAATCTACAGATGGTGCTTCCCTGACATGGGCCCTGGACATGTCTTTGAGCCCCTGGATCAGTCAAGTCTGTAGCTTATCCCTGCTCTGGCCTTACTGTAATAGAAGATTTTAAGTGTCTTCTTTGTTTTATCCCAGTGTGAGTCAGGCTTTTGTAACTTAACCCTAAAAATGATCCATGTTTAAAACACAAATGAGAGTCATAGTTTCTGATGCATGCAGACTAAAAATCTACATTCTCAACAGGACAACTTCTGATTCAAACACTACAGGTCAAGGGCTACTGTTAAGGCAAATGACACTTTTAGTTGGAGAATTTAGACATTCATTGTGAAGCCTGTTGGCAGTCCTGTTTTCTTGAGTTAAAAATGTGTAAATTCACAAATGCTCCTTTCTTCTTGATAAATAAGCATAATTCAAACATAAGCAAGTTAACAATTTTGATTTGTAAAAGTGGATACTTTTGCAAAATTGCTTCAAGATTACACTTAATACACAAATGATAAATAATCAGTAGACATAAAAACGTTAAGGCATGCAAAAAACCAAAAAACAAAAATACCCGTCTTTCTCGTTTTCCTAAGAAAAAGTTCCTTTTTTTTTTTTTTTTTTAAATTGTAGACTCCTACCACATTGTATTACAATCACAAAAAAGTTTCTTAAGAAATCTCTTTTTGACTAACTACTTAGTTTTGGATTCAGTTTAAAGGTTTTCCCCTGGGAAATTCCTTCTACCCACCCCCTCCCCCAATCTAAATAAAGTATTACATTGTATCTTGTATCCTAGCTGATATTTGGGTTAAAACATGTTGAAATAGGAAAGTAGTACAGAAAGTAGCTCCCTCCTGAATCTTCCCGCCTGCCCTCACAGTAGCCTACCCCTCTGAGGCACCTTAAACACGCCCACTCTTTACCAGCCTATATAGCCTTATAAAGCCTCCAGGGCTCAGGTAAACACCTCTATAGGAAGCTCCCAGGCAAGGTCTGATGGCCTTGAATTGTGATCTAGCAAATAACTGCTACCAGACTGCTTTCAGCTGCAGGTAAGGGAGATCCTGGAAGGTTCTATAGCAAGTGAGCTTCACGGATGACTGATCCACAGGCTGGTTTCCCTGCCCACCTCTGTCCCCACTCCTCTTTTTACTCCTACCCTTCCACATGGTCAGAGTGGGCAGCCAGGGAAGGGAGAGAACATCTTCTGGTGCCTGTCCTAAGGCATGAGATGCCTTCCTCAGAAACCTCTGTCAATACCTCCTCCAGTCTCATTGACCTCCATGGCTTGAGGTCTTCCCATCCCAGACCAGTGCAAGAGACACTGAACAAGACAGATTTACAGAGCACCTTATTTCCCACGGCAACCCAACCTGAAAACCATAGCATTTCGCACGACTCACTGGGGTAACTGAACAGGGCTGCTTGGTACAGAGTCTTCCACTGCCCTAAATCCTGACTGGTTACCCTTGAGGCCTCAGGGATCAGTAAATGAGGTCATCTGAAATGAAACTATTTCTGACATGTCAGAGATGTTACTTGAACAAAAGCAGAAATTATCAAATCACCTACTTTTGTAAATAAAGTTTTATTAGGATATAGCCACATATGTCCCATATACCTATTGATGTTAGGCTGCACAATTGAGTAGCTGCCACAGAGACCACAGGCGTACAAAGCTTACTATCTGGCTCTTAGCATAAATGCTTGCCCATCTCTGACTCTTACTGATCAACTAGTGTGGAAAAATGTCAGCAAGTTAACCAGAATGCCCACTGTAACACCTGACACGTTTCCTGTCCAAAATACTTTATATGTATAATATCTTTGTTAATATTTGCCTCCTTGCTAGTTTTAACACCCTGAGGGTAATAAACCATGTTTCTTGACACTGTAAACACTCCATACATATTTGTTGGCTGAATAATTGAAATGAATTCATTCTTTAATCTACCATGGAGAAACCAAAGCAATTTTTTTTTTCAGGATGCTCTAGTCAAGAGAGTAACAGCATTTCAAAAATAGGATGCCAAGGCTAGGGGTGTAGCTCAGTGGTAGGGTGCTTGTTTAGCATGAGCAAGGCCTGGGTTCAACTCCCAGCTCCATCAATATACAAACAAAAACCCCAGGATGGCAAGAAAGGAACCCATATTCCACACAAAGGAGGGCATGAGCTTTACTGACATTACTGTTTCCCAACCTTTGAGAGAAACATGCACCCACAAAGCGTCTCCTTTGAAATGAGAGAGAAACTCATTCTCAGAAGAGGTGAAGGCAGGGTATGGCTGAAGCCAGCAGTGTGCATGCCACCAAAAACTGGCCCCAGAACCCTTAGAGAGGATGCTCACCCTTGGACTCATGTACTCCTCCAGCTCTGGTCCCAGATGCACTCTCAATTTAGTTCCGTAATTTCTTGCATTTTTTTTTTTTTTTTGGTACAGGGGATTGAGCCCAGGGCACTTAACCACTGAGCTACATCCTCAACTCTTTATATTTTATTTAGAGACAGGGTCTCACTAAGTTGCTTAGGGCCTCTCTAAATTGCTGCAGCTGGCTTTGAACTGGTGATCCTCCCAGCTCAACCTCCCAAGCTGTTGGGATTACAGGTGTGTGCCACTGCACCTAGCTAGCTCTGTAATTTCTGACTTTACTAATCTCCAAAGTTCATCCATCAGAGTTCAGGGAAGCAGTAACAAGTTTTTTTAAAAGAAGCATAAGAAGGTAGGTGGGATGGGCCTAGTGATGTACAGTTTCTCTTTAGATCTCTTTTGAAAGAGAAGATAACAGGGTTCCCAAAATAATAACCTAGAGCAACAGAGCTCAATAAGCACAAAATATTTTTCAGAGTACCTAGAATTCCTTTTGTCTGTAGATGGTAATTTTTCACTCTCATCATCCAATCTAAGAGAAATTTAAAAGCAAAAGGGCAGAAATTAAAATAAGAGTATGGTTTCTCAAATTGGTTTTAGTGAGTTTAATAAGAAATTATAATCGCCGGTGAAATGAAAAATCACAAGTTGTCTTTTTAGGTTTTAATGTAACATTCAAATTTTTAACCCACAAGTCTGAGAAGATACAAAATGCTGGGGTGCCATAATTAAAACTGCAGTAATAAGATTGGAGTTTCATTATGATCTGCTAATTAATATAGCAATGCATAATAACAGGTCAGCGAGAACAGGCTTCTAATCAAGTCAGGGCCTGTGTGAAACAGTCAGGAATGCTTCAAACAGGGAAAAGAAAATGCCAAACACCACACTAAAATATCTCCCTGGACATAGTTTGCTTTCCAAAAACAAAACAAAACAAAAAAGCTGGTGGGCAATTTTTTGCCAACATTTTCTCTTTTTTACATTTATGCCAATCACAGAACTAATCCAGGCACAGGAAGACCTGGAGAGGAGAATAGATAAAGGGGAAGCTCTTATTCTTCTTATCCATGTAAATTAGGTAAGTATTTAAAAGCCAGGTGCAGTGGTGCACACCTATAATCCTAGCGGCTCCAGAGGCTGAGGCAGGAGGATCGTTAAGTTCAAAGCCAGCCTCAGCAAAAGCAAGGTGCTCAGTGAGTCTGTCTCTAAATAATATACAAAAAAGGGGCTGGGGATGTGGCTCAGTGGTGGAGTGCTGTTGAGTCCAATCCCTGATACAAAAAAAAAAAATAGGTAAATATTTAGATTCAATATTAATTTTGAGGAAAGCAGAGTGGTTGTCATCCATTAAATCAAATAGAAATTGCTTTGTTTTGAAATTCTCAGACCTCTGATATTGTATCAGTTCTATTTTCATTATCTTAAAATTTTTTTCATAGATGTTCTAAAAAAAAAAAAAAAAAAAAATCAATGATTTGGCGTACAGTAACACTGCCATTTAACCAACAGAAGTTTTCTTCTTAGAGTGAAATATATCATGTGAAAAGGAGATGTCTAAATTATTAACTAGCTATACAATAAACTGTCAGGCATTTTGCCCTTCCTTATGGAAAATACACTTGCTATCATTGTGTAACAACAGGCTTTGGGACTCATTATGTGTGCTGCTCCCAAATATATTTAAGAAAATAACAGAAGCAGGAAGGTCACTCTGACTTTTCCTGGCCTTTTCCCCTGCAGGTCATAAAACTAGGAGGGACAGTGTGAACTGTCCCTTGAA
Organism: Geosciurus inauris; assembly: GCA_004024805.1. NCBI lineage: Eukaryota > Metazoa > Chordata > Mammalia > Rodentia > Sciuridae > Geosciurus > Geosciurus inauris. The sequence continues at coordinate 71,030 of PVHX01009826.1, forward strand.
GAAGGAGACAAGATCCCAAGACCTTGGAAACCATGAGCCCCAAATAAACTTTCCTCCTTTATAATTATTCTGGTTAGATCTTTTAGTCACAGCAGCGTAAAAGCTGACTAAAACACAGCCTTAGCTCTGAAAGACAGGGACACGGAAGAATCTGAACAAACCAGCCTCGCTAAGTCTCCTCCAGTTTACTACCATTCCATTGTAATCCCTTTGTCCTTTCGTATTTATCCATGACTACATATTTCCTCATTAACCTGCAGAAAAAGTACACAAGTCTACCTTTTTCATCATGTCTTTATTTCCTTATGAAGGTTCTCTTGTCATGCAAAACTTAAATAAATTTGCACTTTTTTCTCTTGTTAATCTGCCTTTTGCTACAGGAGCCTGAGCCATGAACATGGCAGATGCTTGAGGAAAACATACTTGCTTTTCCATAAAGCAGAAAGTGTTTTGTGGGTTCTCTAATCTATTAATACTGATTCTAGAAAAAAACACTGAAGGAAATAATTCTGTAGAGACAACACTTATAGTCATGAAGTGATTCAGTATCATATGTCTTTAAAACTAGAGAAACTAGAATAGACTGTTCAACCACAAAGAAAAAAAGGAAGCAGTTATGTAATAGAGAATTAGAGGCTGCTTTTACCAAGAAGCACTGACTCTTGGGCTTAAAGATGTCTAATGGGTAACTAAAAAGCAAAACCAACCAAAAAAAACCAAACAAACAAGCAAACCAAAAACTCAGCATCTCTGGTTTTTTTTTTTGTATCGGGAATTGAACCCAGGGTTGCTTTATCACTGAGCCACATCCCCAGCCATTTTTAAATTTTATTTAGAGAGAGGGTCTCACTGAGTTGCTTAAGGCCTCACTAAGTTGCAGAGGCTAGCTTTGAACTCACAATTCTTCTGCTTCAGCTTCCTGAGCCTCTGGGATTAGAGGTGTGCGCCACAGCGCCCAGCTCTGCCTTCATTTTGTATCTATCTCCTTTCTACCTTAATCTTTGGGTCAGATTCCTGCTCAGCTCTGCAACAGATATATTAACCATTTAAGGAGTGAGTGTCTGCCTAAAAACTGGCGATACAAGGTTGATTAGTTCTAGATTCACCTAACTTCTCTTGTGCCTCTGAAAGACTGAAGATACTAAGGTAAAAGCAAGACATCTTCAAGATTCCAGAACAGTGAGTCTTATAAGCAGAGTACCCCATGATGGAACTGTCACCCACTAGTAGGAGCAATTAACCCCTAATACAAATTGCAGCTGTCCAGAGCAGAAGTAATCATCTCATCCCTCAAGGGATAATGACTTCACCAGAGTTATCAGTATTTCTCAGAACCAGACCTGAGTTGAATGTCTGTTGACCAGACCACACTTTGACCAAAGCAGCCTACTTATGCAAACTTCTTGTCCCCCACTTGTGTTTCTGTCCACATTTAAAGCTGGAGTTGTCAGTACCCCTGGAAGATAGGGCTGAGGACACTTGGTCTTCCCTTGTTTTCCCCATATGGATATACTGAACAAATTCCTTCCTTTTCACCTTTTCCATTTGATTTTTGGCGTGAGTGCCCAGACCTGTTCTTATTGGGACTCCCTGAAATCAGGACCCCCTCTGGCCTAGGACATCAGTAACAATTAAGTGTAGGTTTATCAATCAAGTGAAACATTACCCAACTATTACAAATTAGAATGATAAATAGCATGTAGTACTGTGCAAATTTTTTATAGGTTGGCTACAGCTGGGAAATACCTAAAATCTTCTCGATATACAGAAAAGCAAATCGATGAGGTGCCCTTCATCAGTGTGTGAACTTTTACGTACTGACTCATATCTTTGGAGTGGGACCTGTTCCTACTGATGGAGAGGGTCTCTGTCATTTCCCATTGAGCTTTTCTCATCCTTCCTTTGTCCCTTTGATATACGGTTCCTTTGCTTGACTGCTAAGTGCTCTGTCCTTTCCTAAGAAGCCACATACTCACCTTGCCCAGGGCCTGACTCCATTCTCACTCCTTTCAGAAAGTGGTCTATTACCCTGCAGTGAAATTGCTTTGGATCCCTCTGTCCTCACTGCCATTTCCTTGACTGTTCTGTTTGCTTTGTCTTCTCAGCTAGACTGCAAATTCCACAGTTATTCTTAGCACATGAAATGAGTAATAAATAGGTGATTCTGAATGAATTGATCAATGAATATGAACTCTTAAAAGTATGGCCATTTCTTATCCTTGCATCTACAATAAAAGTCACTATGCTGGACAAACAGTAGATGATCAATAACTCTTCACTAAACAAATGGATAAATGCGTGTACATATATTGTCACACAGGACTGCCAGCTGCAAAATATCCTTCTCCATTATGTTTCCACCTTATGCTTCTAGGAAATATCCGATGAGGTTCTTTTTGTTACAGGAGTGTCATTGATGAAGAGAACTTACCCAGGTCAAACTGGCCGGAAATGTAGCCACAAGTCTGCCGGACTTCCTCACTGTCCCAGCCCAAGGGGTAGAGGGCACAGCCAGCACCAATCAACAAGCCTGCAAAGAGATAAGACAGGAGAGCTTTTGCCAGTGGACCTCTGCATCCCTGGTAAGAGGAGTGAAGGATCAATATTTGCAACATAACAAGACCCTGTGCCTGCGTTTTGGAAAGCACCATCCTAAACTCCCTTGTACAACCTGAAGTCAGTTTAATTCCAAGAACAATATCAAGTCTGCCTCAAAAGCAAAAAAA